>JAQIXJ010000081.1:0-57955 GCA_034700185.1 Phthiracarus laevigatus | reverse complement strand
GTCGTATAATGTAATCGTACCATAAAAGTTATTCACCGTCACTTAAGATTATTAAAAGTTTGGGAAAAAACTTTTTTTGTTAGAAACTCTACAAAAAAAATTTGATAGATGTCAGAGTTAGCGCTTCGCTTATTAAAATCCAATAATAACTATATAGTGATACGCTTAATAACAACCGTTAAAAAATGGTAAATAACCAACAAAACTAAATAAAATCGAATAATTTTCCTTTAATAAATCAAAAACATGCAAATAAATCAACCAAAAACACTACGAACTAAATTAAAGATACGAAATTCGCATTTGTTTACGCTAACGAGCGTACACTGTACGCAATTTCTAATGGCTGACATGCGAAACGCATAGCGACTAAGCGTGAGTTTTATGCGCCAATATTTTAACGCCAAACTTCTTCGGTTTTGGCAACGGATTGTCGCGTTTTTATTGTCCAACAAAAATTATATGCGTTTCGCGCGAATCGATTAAAATCGTGTTACAAACGCTAAAACGGTTTTCGTCCGCAAACTAGAAGAATGAGTGACAACAACTATATCGAGATATCGCCGACACTTCACGCTTACCAGCGATGGCGAGAAATTATCATTGACACCGGTATATATCAATTATATTTGTTTGCTTTCAAATATTACTTTTTTTAATTTTACATTTTAATTGATAAACTAAAATCAATGATTTAAAGTTATTTATTGCGGTGCGATATACGGTTTTTTATCGATAATAATTTTCGTGTATTAAAACGTTTTATATTTACGTTTAAAACGGGGTTTAATTTACTTAACATAAGAATATCGAAAAAGATAAGTGTCTTACCGGCACGACTGGTACTTGAATTAGATGGTGATTCTGCGTTTCCATGGCGTATATTGCGCTCTGTGTTGAACCAGAAAAGAAATAAGCTTTGATTGCGTTTGATTTTCTACTTCGAAATCTTATTCATTAATAACTTGTTGCTTAAAACACGTAAATAAATATAATCGTTTTTGTTTCGGATTCTTTAATAGTATATAATTTTCAATGCTCTGTCCGCGCAAAAAAGCACTTAATTTGATTTAAAAGTTAAAGTTAATCGTTAATCACTTATTTGATTTAAAAGTTAAAAGTTAAGCGTTAATCAAGTGTTTTCTCGCGATTCATTCATAAGATTGATTTGTCGCGCAACAAAACTCTTCTCACACACCGATTATCGTTTTAACCAGTAATATCTCTGTTCGGTTGTCGTTTAAACCCCTGTCGTGTGACACAAAACTTTTCTTCGGATGTTAACGCATTTAATACTGGAAAACTTGTTTACTATAATACGATATTTTTGTTACGTTTCAAGAATATTTGTTATTTGCCGATAAGTTTTTGTTCGAAACGATAAAACTTTATATAAATTTATATATATATGTCTGCGTTATCTGTGAGGTTAGTCCGCACTCAATTGATAGACCAGCGAAGTGCGAGTTTCGTTTGACGCGTACGTTAAACCAAACCCAGTGGTAGCGAAACAATTGCGACGAGTTTGTACTCCCGAGGGAACCATTCGCGTTCCTCAACAGCCATCAACTTATTGGGCAGCGTATCGCAAACGAGTGCTGCCTCTTTTTCAATTCACTGCCCCCTTTGTTCCCCATTTTTATACTATATTTCTTTTTGGCTTTTTATTTAGTATTAAAAAATTATATAAAGTTTTTTTGTTGTATTTATTAATTTAAAATGCAAACAACATTATGGATATATACGGCCCCGTAAATACTATCAAACATATTATTATTTATCACTAGCTTTTTTTTATTAGCAGTTTTCTATATATCGTTGAACTGTGTTTTTTTTACCTTTGAATGTTTATTAATATCATGCCAATAGTGTTTGCGAGTGCAGTATATCATATGACCAATAAGGTATCCAAGCTATCGGCACATGAGAAACTATTGGTCGCGTATTCAATCCTTTTGATTAAATATTGCGTAAGAGTAGCCGTATTTCGTTGCTCGTTCTCACGCCCAATATCTATCCTTTACACACACTTAAAAGTTGTTTTATCTTTTTAACACAGTTATAATAGATAAATAATTGCGATAAAATTTTTAATTAAGTCCACAGTTTCGGAATAACTTCGACGCTTATAATTGCTTTATAAATTTATTGTGAGACCATTGACCCGTTTGATACTGACCATAGTGTTCAATGATTTTTTCTCGCGATTAGCGCCGCATTTAAATATGATATGGAAATTTTTGTTTTATTTTTTTGCTGAATTTTAAGGCAAAGAAAGTATGAATGAAATGATATGAAAGTCTTTGAATTTTAGCGTAACAATTCAATATATTGTAAGATGAAACCTGTGTAAATTGGAACCAAAAGCTTGCGTAACTGTACTTAAAAAACTTCCGATTAATTTAAAACCCGATTAATAGCGAGTAAACTGTTTTGTATATGGAATGATAGAAGCGGTGAAAGCAAAAATAATAAATACGGAGTAAAACTTAACGCCTCCGATATAAGAAAAGCAACATAAGATTTTAAAATACATATTAACCAAAGCAAGTGAATTTCACACGCACTTGTAAAAACCACCAGTGAGTAAGAGAGAGAGAGAGAGAGAGAGAGAGAGCAGCGTACTTTGCATATGTAAGATGCGAGGATGTGAGATGCTATACACGTATACATATGTATGTGTATATAAGTTTTATATAAAATAATATGTTTGTAATGTGATAGCAATGTGTAAGTCAGATGAAATTGCAATTATCTGTGGGAAATCGTGTTGCGGGTGATGACTATATCGAGTCGTTGCGCCTATTAATGACTACTTATTTACAAATGTATACTATGTATACGCGCACACAAGTATTAATTATTATTCGGATAGAAATGTATATATAAATAATCGTAATTATTAATGCCGTAAATTGCTTTTCCTAATTTTTTTGGCGTTAATTTAATATTATAATTTGATTATGCGTTTCGTTTATTAAAATTAAAAGCTCTATTGTTATTTAAAAGATAATTTGATTATTTGTTTATAATCAGGTGCAGCGCAAAGCACGTTACATGACTTCAAACTACCGGAATCGGCTGGCGGTTACACTTTCCGCGACAGCAATGCGTGGTCAACGGCGTCGTGTAATCGCTTTATTTACTGGTACATTAATTTTTTCCAACTTATTTTTGTTTATCCTTATTACGATTTTGTAACAGTTAACAGCTCTTTTTAATATAATGTGTGTGTGTATTTTTTCACTGGAGAATTTTGGCGCATTTGATTACTGGGTCACAAATTTGGATAACAAGATCGCATAAAACATAAAATAAATACATAATAATATTAATTTTACTACGCATTTGTGTTTTTTTTAAAACAGGAAAACGAGTAACGATATTATCGAGTTGACAGAAATGTCTACGGATATCAATCTAACTGGGAATCAAATTAAGCTACGATTTCAAAATACGCCCGTATTAGAGGGTATTAGCGTTCACGAGACACCTGATCAGCTCTATATTTTAGTGGCAACTGTGGCTTCAGTTCATCGACTTAGCTTTCCTCATCCGCGAAAGCTCGGCTCTGTTGGCTCTGTGAGCGCAATCCTTTACCATTCCTTTTTTATGGCTTTAATTTTTGTTTTCCCCAAAACAAATATCTTTAGACTTAAGAAAATAATTTTCTTAATGGCTGATAATTCTGCGAATCTATATATTATTTAATTTAATTAAGAGATATTGGATACCAATATTAGCTAATAATTGGATTATTAATGTCCCAAAGTTGGCTGTTAATCGATTAGGCTTTTGTCACCTTTCAATGTCATGTATGCTTATATTTCATTATCTGATGTGTGAGTAATGTAATGTTGGATTCGAGTTGCTGTATGTGAGAAAGACTTGTTTTTGTGTGTGACATAAATATTCCCACAATTAAGATTCCATGGTTTTGAATCCCATGACAATAGTGATTGCGAGCGGTTTTTGCAGCGTTGCCTTTTTGGATGTAATGGTATTGCTTTAATGTCAAAGATTGTTGTGAACTTAAGGCCGCATCCTTTCTCGGCTTTCATTTTGCGTCTTTTTTGTTTACCACTTCCTTGATTGCATTTTTCGTATTACCGCACAAACATTACAATAGAATTAATGCCTGAATATCCTCTTAATTGCAAAAAAAAAGAAAGTATAATAATATAATAATAAACGAAAATAAAAATTAAAGGCCGCGTTACACCTAATGTTAGTTATTATTAACTCATGTAACAAAGATTTTGAAGAAAAAAATTGATTTTTAGGGGACGACCAGTCAAACGCTAAGTTCTTCCCCACGAAGTTTGTTAACATCCACATCATTGACTGGACTGGAATTGTCGCGCGCGTCCATATTTTTTAACGCGTCGTCCGACAATCTGCACGATCCCGCTAACTATAGCGTCTTGAACTCGACCATTGGTTCATCGCTCGGGTTACCGATACCTATCACTTCGTGCTCGTGGCTGACCTCGCAGTGCGAAGCGGTTTTCGTTATCGCTAATACCGCTGGATCTCTGCTCGTAATTAAATTGGGCTCATCTCAAGACGCAGGTATGATATATAGATATAAGCTTATAATAAATACACTGATTGTGTGTGGCATACTTGAAATGAAATGCGGACACAGTTGACATTTTGTGGTAATGGCCAAAAAGAACGCTTCAATTACTCCACCAATTTCTCCAACATTTCTGCTGTGGTTCGCTTGTGTTTGTTGAGAAGTTTGCCAATATTTCTCACGGGATATTTTCTCATAATATTAACTTTTATGGCGCAAATTTGTTGAAATAAGCGATTCTATTGCCTTAGAAGTGTTTAGTCGCAAAAATCATTGTTGGGTTAAATTAACTTTCATTTCTAGCCTATAGTCGCTGTCACGCAATTGTTTTTCTTATTACGAATACCTATTTTTTAAAGCGAAAACCATTGCACTTTGTAATAATATAAAGGAAATTATGCTTAAAATGAGAAAATTGACAAAAATTTGTTTGCGTTGGGAAATACCTCGCAAAAATCCGAACCTAAAAAACAATTGTTTTAGCATTGAATTAAATTAAAACTTTTATTTACTGTGTGCGTACTTTGACAGGAAAAGTAATTAGTTATGAGCTGAAACAGACGACAATTATAGGAAGACTTTGGAGTGGTCTCGTGCCATCAATTATAAGGTGAACACATTCTTTTTACCATTTTGTATCGCTTATCATAGGTCAAAGTTAGTTGAATATTTTTTTATGTATCATATTTTTTGAAAACAAAATTTATTGCTTGAAATTTTCATTATATCAAAAAGTTTATACGCGCTTTTATTTAATTGAATACTTTTTCTTCTTTTGTTTAGAGGCAGTCAAGAAGGAGACGAAGCGGCCGTTAGTATTATTTCCCACGCGATTCAAGATGATTACCTAATATTTGCATTATGCCGTGATTTGCGAATAAGAATGTGGTCATATAAACGTCAAGAGTGTTTAATGGTTTATTATATTCTCCAGCAAACTCACAAAAGCGGTTCAACGCAAAAGACTCATTCCTCTATGATTGGTACCATTTTTTTCGTTTACATAATTTTCCCGTTGATTACGACTTGATAGGCTAATTAATTCTTATTTTTAACTCATTTATATTATTCGTTGTCAGTTCGACGTCCGGTGATTCTTCGAAAATGGAGCAATGGTGACGATTCGCCTCTATATTTGACGGCGTTTGTTGCCGGCGCAGAACACAGACAATTCTTATTTTTCGAACCTATTCTGGATAATGGTCAATATAAGCTGAGAAGTTTGGCCACAATTAACGCTCCCGAAGCTGATCTCATCGATTTTTGCGTATCGAAAAATGAGATTTGGTCGCTATGGCTCAACTCAGAGAATTCACCTGTTGTCCTATATTGTCCTATTCTCAGGTAAAATTTAATAACCTATAATTGTTGTTTGCGTTAAATTTTTACGAAAAACATTTTTGTTTTATTTTGATTACAAATTACGAACAGCTGTTCTTCGTGGGACTGGCGTCAGGTTGGCTTACACTCGCAATTCACACATAAGATGAATGTTAACTCGATTTCAGTCGATCCACGAGAACTTTATATTCAGGATATCTTCTGGTCTGGGAAATTTTCCCTCCAGACAATCGCGAAGGCAATTAGTGTAAGTTTGGGACATAAAACGCGATATTCTCTCCTCTATTGATCTATTTTTGCTCTGATTTAATGCTCGATTTATTTTTCATGCACAGCTATTTGAATTAATAATTCATTTAAACTATTCTAAACTTTCTTATTTGTTTTAGATCATGAGTCGCATTTCTGAATCCTCTCTAATGGGATGTAAAGTTGATATCTTAATAGAAGAGGCCACTAAAATAGTGGAAAGCAAAGTGAGTTAAATTATTTTATAATTATTTGAATTGTATAATCAATATATTGATCGTTTGTCGTTAGTATAATATTTGTAAAAGTTATAACAGATCACTTTTAAATTCATTAAACTATGGTTTACCTTAATTTATTAACACGAAACGAACTCGATTTAAATTACTATACTTGAATTTATTAGGGCATTGATACCAAATAATTTCTTTTGTGAACTGAGCAGCGAACTGCTCTTTAAATTATAAAGCTATAAAGATAGAGATTTCTTGAAAAGAGTTTTCGTTTAAAAATTAATGTTATTTGAACGCATGAGTTGTAAATTTTTATTTTAAACGAATCGCCTCTCATTAACACAAAATTTTCTGAATTTATTTAATTAGTTAAGAAATCTGGTGTCAGCGAACGAATTATCGGCAGAAGAATGTCGAAGTTTGGAAATCGAAGCGTGGGAAACGTTGCACTCGTATTGTGTTCAGTACCATAACGTAGGAAATAAACCTCTCGGACTATTTATTGATCCCAAAACTTCGTTAAAAGGAATCATTAAGAAATCGAGCATTTCTTTTCTCCGAAAAAGCGATTCATTCGATAACGTCATAATTAATACGCTGATAGAAAACAAGATGGGCTCCACATTAACGTGCGATAATTCATTGGTTGACGCGAGTTTAGCCGTACTTTTAAAGTGCGTTAACGTTATTACGCAAACATTGACCGAAGACGATATGATATCGTTCGAAGCGGCGCTCGCGAGAGGCGAAACAGCGTTCAATGCCGCATCGGTTTTGATCGAAAATTCGCTGATATCGGCCACTGATCCGAGTTCGATGAATGGCGATCCGCTTAAAAATGCATTCGACAATGTATTTTCAAAGGCACCGCAATTAATCGAAGCGATTGAAGTGACGCATAAAGCGCTCGATTTGGAAATGAAAGAATCTTCAGGCGCCGAAGATATTATTTTAGATAATTATTCAACGAATGCCATATTTATGTCGTTTTTATCGAGTAATAGCGGTTTAGCTGTTTTGAACGAAAGTGTTCGGCAAATGTCGAGATTAAGATTAAACTTTTGTCGTGATTTGCTGATATTTCAAGCATTTCTCGTTCAGATCCGAAATAAAGACAAACTATGCAGAGAAGTGATAGAAAAAATGCATTCAAGTACAATGCCGTTGACGTCAATGTTTTTGCACGCTTACTATTTCATGACATGGGTCTGCGAGACGCCGATGATTACGTCAAACATCAGTTCAATCACACCGGAAGACAGTGCTACGCATCTATCGCTGCTCGAACTTCACGATTACATAAATATCAATCGTCGCGGAGTTTCGACCACCGCATCGCTACTGTTCGATGTCGGGCCGCGAAGCATTTTGAACTACTTTATTCAGAATCACGGCGGAGTTTTGGCCAAGAAATTGTTGTCTTATCGGATTTCGTTTGTCGAAGAGCCGGTAACGAGTTTAGAAATTTGGTCATCAGTTATGCCGCAGTACGTGATATCAGTGGCGCAAATAATTTGGCCGATTTCTACGCAGTTTAAATTGGCTGAGTTTTTGCTCGGTTTTGGTCAGTACCAGTTATTGCAGCAATACATCAGTCTGTTAGACGTTTGGTGCGTTTGGAACGCTGGGTCGCGACAGTTTTTGCAAGCTTTTTGCCATCTTATTCTCGATGACGCGAAAACAGCGGTTCCATTGTTTAATAAATCAATATTCAGTATTAACGAAGAATCATTTCTAAATACGATTTTTATTGGTCAGCAAACGGGTGAAACCCAGGAAGAAAATAATGAAGCGCTTACGTCTGCGATTGTTTTCAAATATTATAATAAATTACTTCAATTGTTTACGCTGTATTCGCCACCAGAAGGAATTGTCGATTTAGTGAACAGCGCGATCTGCATGTTAGACGAGTCGGAAGACGATGAATACAGTGGACACATGTCATCGCTATATTCGACCCTATTTATGTGTCACTTGGAATTGGGTAATACCGACGAAGCGTACGAAGCGATGATTTTGAATCCAGACATGTCGCAGAAGAAGGTGTGTTTACGGCAATTCATTATCAATCACTGCGAACCTGGAAAACTTGTCAATCTTACTGCGTATACGTATAACGATATTGAGGACGAATTTATTAATATTATCGAATCGCGCGCGCGTTCCACCGATTTATTGATCTCTAGTGAACTTAATTACTATTACCTGTTATACGCTTATTTCGTTAAACAGAATAATTATCGAAGAGCAGCGACTGTGATGTATGAATATTTTACGCGACTCAGCCAAGAGGTTCCTGGCATTGAGAGCATTAAGAAACAAGTCACTTGTTCTTTGGTTACCATTAATTGTCTTAAGATAGTGAATCCTAAATATTCTTGGATCGTTAAGCCCACCGCCAGAAAATTGGCTGCTTCTTCGATAGCTGTGAAATCGAAGAGAAAACTTGAAACCGGCGACACTATGGACGTATGGAATGAAGAAATGTCTATTAAAAGAAGTGTCGAAGTTTTGGACGTCAATGATATCAAATGCGAATTCGAGTTATTGAAAGCGCGGCTAAGATTACTACAACGAGACGAAAAGGCGTACGCGATCGCTAACTCGCCGCTAAGTTGCGACGAAACGGTCACAATGCTAATATCGGCGTCGCTATACGATCTCGCGTTCCATATTAGCACTGTTTTTAAGCTTAGTTACGAACCGATTTTCGAGGGAATTGTGTCGAAGTATATCTATTTGGTCCATTCGGGCGAGAATTTCGATATCGTCGAAGTTTATGATTGTTTTGTCGATAACGACACCGCTTCGCTCGGATTTATTAATTGCGCAAAGTTATCGCCGCTGCGGAAGATGTGGCACTTGATATCGACTTATATTGACGCGTACGAAGTGAGTGGACAAACATTGGTGCATAAATGTGTGGCGAAAAAATTGCTGTCGAATGGCATTTCGATTCCCGTTTCGTTGAAATTAAAATATCAAGTACGACTTGATTTCTTTATTTCCATTCATTTTGTTTTTTAATAATGTTTGAATTGAATTTATTGTTTATTTATAATCAAACATTTTAAATACTATATTTAATACAAAGCCAGTGCTTATACAGATATATTTTAGTGGTAAAAATAAAAAATTAACTGTCACTAACAGATAAGTAGCGAGTTTTCATGTGTAAACATCTCAGATAATGCAAGATTTAACAGACACTATACTGTATACACTATATAGTATCTATTTTAATGACTATATAGAAAGCTAATTACGAAAGAATGTGCGCTCTTATATGGTAAGCACTTTATATTTGCAAAAAAAATTGACTCCCATCTGATAACAATTCCTCTCCCAAAAGGTTTTTTGTTTTGTATCATTAATTAACGGTAATTCTATGTTGGTTAAGAATTGTTAATTAAGTATATTTTCTATGGAGAAAAAAAGTTTTTTCAATTAAAAACTATTTGATTTTATTTTCATTAACATAATTTTTCATTCGTTACTTGTTTTTTTTTGCAGAAACAAAACTGCCCCGAATTATTGCGTCTATTGATTTACTACGACTTTATTGAGGACGCTTTTAATCTATCGCTGGAATATTTGCGAGCTTTTATGGGAAGAGGAACAGAATATTTTGACATAAAAGTAATTTGAGAGAAAAAATTGAAGTTTGTTTCTACTATTCATATGTGTATATGATTAAAAAATTTTTATTTTGCGCACTTTATTCAGTATTCTTTGGTTTTGCCTAAGACTCCGCCGCTATATATTCCTTATCATCTGTTTAATGCGCTTTTGAGAATTTTTGACGAAGAAAAAAATGTGCCCGAATTTGCAGAAGTAAGCGAAACTAATTTAATTTTTTTAATTTAAACTTTTTTTTTAATAAACATCTCTTATTGTGTTTCGACGCTATTGTATTCTAAATCGTAACTATTTTTCTTGACAGATGCATACAAAACTGAGCAATGAGTTAAGACGATTGAGAGAGCTTTCAATGAACGTATCAAAATCATCGGTGTAACGTCACTTATATTATTCGCGTACATACACATACACTTTTTTAAATAGTATAGCTTATTTATATTAAAATAAGGTCAATACCATTGAATTAACGTTTTCTTACTGCCATTGATTTTGTAATTAAAGTTTACGCTCTTTATTACTATTAACGAGTATTTTTATTTAAAAAATGATTGTTAAGCATAGATTATGTTTCTATCAGCTATGAATCACTTATGAATATATGAGACGACTACGATATGATTGCATAATTAAATAGTAATTGATTTGGTAAATGAGAAAATCGGCTTACGATGCTTACGTGAAGTCTGTGTAAATAAATATCGATAATATCTTGAATCATACCATAGTTTAACGAATATGATATTCGCAATCAATAATTCAATGCAAGGTTTTGTTTTCACAGTTTTTTGTTAATTATTCGCCAAATTAATAAATATCTAAACATATTTTTGCTAAGCTATATTAATACAATAAAATCTTTGTACAAATAGTTTTTTTTGAATTGTTTTTATTTTTATAAAAAGTAAATACACTATTTGTATAATAATAGTGGGATAACGAGTTTTGAGTGTTTTTTGCACGAGTTTCAGGTGTGGTTTACTCTCGTTATTGCTACTATCAAATTAGTCGTTGTTTCGCTTACATTTTTGGTTAATTAAGTATTTAATTTACTTAAAAATTACTAAATAAATTAAATAAATGCTAAACAATTATTAAATCAGTTTTTGAAATAAAAATTTAATGGATTAAAACAAACGATACTTTACTGTAGAAGTCAGTAATCAAGGCAGGGTGTTTCAGAGGGGGCTGGACGTGGTATAAAATTCCCTTCACCATGAAATTCTGAAGTCATAAAATGGCACTTTTTCAAGACAATTGCACTTTTTGATGAAAATAAGAAAATTTTCACTTAAATCTGATGAGTTTGACTCCCTCTTGAATTTTCAAAAAACCCCGAAATAAGACCCCCTACAGACCATCAATGTGTGGAACATACTGATAATACGTTTGTAGTAACGCAACCGCAGACTAAAGCGTAATACGAGCCAATGAGCGATGCGCTAGAATTTTAACAATATATCGAAGAAGAAGTGCATGTTAGTGTTAGCATGCATTCCTACGACTGGTATGAGTAGTGCTCCAACAAAACTGTTTTGTGCTTTGTATTTAAGCTTTCAATACTCGTTATTATTAAATAATGAAAAAGTTTTGGAATTAACAATATTTAGTGGTGCATATCACACACCCGTTCGCTACAGTTTTGGATGAACGGCAACGCATGCCGAACTATGAAACTCACACTCATACTCATTATTTTAGGTTTGTTTACTTTTTTTAATTTTATTTATTTTTCGTGCAGTCTATCGACAACTATGCGATTATAAATTAAACCATAGCCTTTGTCCCATAATGTTTTAATATTTTTTAATGGGTTTTTGGCGTAAAAAACTTTTTTAAACCAAATTAGTTTTAAACTATTGTTGCGCATAACAAATACATTTGGTTGTGAATAACCCATTATATGATTATAGATTATATCTGCAATTAGTATGACTTGATTGGTATCTGTTTATGAATATCATTTATAGATTACTTTAGTGGCATATTGGCGATGATGTACGTCTCCAGCACTTTAAAGCCTTACGCTAATCATTTGGTGCCAAACACCGCATCTAAGGGTATATATACACATACTTACCTCAGTCCGCATAGCTTTGCTTCACTCAACTTAAAACACTTAACACTTTACATACAATCATAAATGTATGGCACTTTGTTTTGTTCACCACTTTTACAATTATAAAGTATAAATTTAGTCTTTAGTTAACGCATACATTTCACTCGGACACCCATGGAGTGACACTAAGTTGTTCTCTACGTTTAAAGTGTGTGTGTGTGTGTTTTAAAGAAAATATTTAGGCGGGAAAGTGAAAAAATAATAGGAAAATAAAGAATATAATAGAGAGACTAAGAACGGGAAAGAATTAGATGTTTAGAGCGTGGTCCCGCTGTCTCTACTGGGAAATTATGGCCAGTTCCTCAGAGCGTTTAACCGGTGCGTTGCAATTTGCAACGGATTACACTTGTCATTTATAGTACTTATACGTAGTGAATCATCAGATGCATAAATGTCAAAAGTTAAGAATTTTGTTTAAACTTTTACCTTAACTCCTGAAAATTTTTTAACCCCAACTTTGACGTGCTGACAACTTTGTTAACTTTAACCGGTTAAGAAAAATTTAACTTGAGTTAACTAAATAATTAAACTCAAGCAAATTTTATGGTATATATCAGATGATAGTTCGTTTAAAATTCTTTATTCTGAATCGTTTTTTTCACTTAAAAGTATAGAATCACACAATTTTTATTATAAAATAATTTTAAAGAGAAGATTAATGAAATTATTAGTTTTGCTCCCAAACCACTAATGATATACTAAAATATAAAATAAATGATTTGTATACATATTTCACTTATGTATGCAATACTTGTATCACAATAAGTTTATACGATATATATTTTACTGTGAATAATAATTTATAAGCAAAAATCAATAAAAGATATCTGATTTCGAGTTTAACCTGTTAACTCGCAATTATTTATTAATCCGATGAGTTAAAAAAATTCTTAACTTTAACTTTTACTTGCATCAAAATCTTTAACTCTGAACTTTAAAAAATCGATGCTTTAAATTGATATTTTATCTCTTGAAACTAAAATTATATAAAAAATATATATAAACATACATTTGAATAGATATTAAATATAGAAATTTTTGTGCGCAAACAGTCGAAAATAGATTTACGAGTTAGTAAACTCAAAAGTACTTTTCTACCCTCAAATTAAAAAATGATAACACGAATCAAATGAAAATTTTAAAATAAAGTTTTTAATTCATTGTCCAAAAAATATTCGGGTAAACTAGAAAATAATAATATGTTAATAAAAAATGACAAACACATTTATTTATTTTTTTTGCCAAAACTTGACTATGGATTGATAGATTGGGATAAAAATTTTCGTGTAAATTAATTTACTAACAAATCCGTGATTACTTAAATAAGTAATAAAAAAGAGACCGATTGATATAATCAGTAATGACTTTAGAGTTTAAAATAACTTCGAAATGCTTTAACTTAGATCAACAAAATTAGCCATGCATTCACGCGCAACATAAAGAGTTGTGTTTTCAAAACCAGGGTTACACACACTATCACCTTAAGAGTAGGGATCACCTTAGATCTTACTATCTTTCGTAAAACCTTGAAGGTGTGTTAAAACATCTGATTCATGTCAATATTTTTAATTATTAATCAACCAATAAGGTGTTTTCACTGGAAAAATGATATCAAGATCTAATTTTCTTAACCTTTGATTTATCAATCGTTAAATAGTTAATTAACGATTGATCGAAAACTTGTTATGATTTCTATTTAAAACGAGTTATTCTCAGAGTCTAGTCTTTTTCGGAAATCCGACTTATTTATTATCGACTAAAACTTTCGGAATTAAAAATATATGAATTAAATAACCTATTATTACAAATAAATTTAAACTAATTTAAATTTCCGAAAACTCCAAAATAATGATGTTTTTATAAGCTTACAAAGTTTTCCGAAATATGCAATTAATGAAAATATGTTGTTGAAATTTAGTGAGTTTTAAGAGGGGACGTTTTACATGCTTTTTAGGATAAAATCGATTTTCAGTAGAAATTTTTGTCAAAAGGATAAAAAAATTTGTACTTAAAAATCTTTTTAATTTTACTACCCTAAATTTTTAGCAAAATTATAATGTAAATCAGACCAAGAAAGTTTGGTACACGTTTTAAAATTACATTATTAATTAAAAACTTTTCAGAAATGTCCGAAAAAGTCGATTTTTTGTCAGATTTCGGACCGAAATTTTAATGTTTTATTTCCGAAAAAGTCTAGACTCTGGTTATATTATAATATTGAGAATCACCATAAATAAACTAACATTGTTTCTCAAGATTCTGTGTTCGGAGGTATTAATTCGTAAAATTCGAATTCGTTCCGAAACTCGTTCAGTTTTAGTTAGATTTTTTATAGTTCCTGGTTTAAGTTATAGTATGATTATTTATCACTGCATCAACCATTGGGTAACTAACACTGGTTTGCGAGCAGATGTGAATCATCGCCTTTTAGTATCTGAAAATATTTGATAGAATGATTGAACTAAAACTATATTCCACTATTTTTTAATTCACGTCTAAATTAGTAGGATTTATGGTAAAATGCATATTCATATTCATATTCTAGTTTATCCGTAATTATAATGTGAAATAACCAAAAATAAATAAGTTCGTATGTTGTGTTGTGTGGAAAATGGAATTCTCAATAGTTAAACCTACCCATAAATAGAATAGGAAAAGGTCTGCCACATGAAAACAATTGAATGTTTTCAAAATCAACATAAGCCACCTTCAGAGGCAAACCTCCCGCAGAGAGAGAGAGAGAGAGAGAGAGAGAGAGAGAGAGAGAGAGAGAGAGATTCTTACTTTTGTCTGTCTGTTTGCTCGAAGGCTACGTAAGACTGGTTTTTGCAATTTTTGCTGTGGTATTATTTAAAACGATTTTGGGCAATACACCAATTAGCTGAATGCCAATTTGCAATATGGCATAACATTACTTATGTATTGCACTCCCGACCTAAGAAAGAATATTGAAAAAATATATAAATACCAAAAACATCCATAAATTTTCTGGGAAATTGATTTTATTAAAATAAATTAGGAATCGCGCGGTGAAAATTATTTTTCTTTTGTTTTTGTTTTTCTTGCGCCTAAAACTTCATTGCTTTAATAAACGAAAAGAACAAGCACTTAAATTAAGAGCAAATAACATTATAGACGAAAGAAAAAAATTAATGTAGTGAACCATTCATCGCCAAGAAAATTAATTGCTTTGCAGAAGGATTTTCTGGCTAAAACAAAACCACTCGAAATAAATTGTATAAACAGAGCGAACACTTACACTCCTCTGCAGAGAAAAATTATTGTTTTCGTTTATAATTAGTGCAATGACCCTATTTATTATGACATAATAGTTTACCATAACTGATCTTCGATGTTGCTTCCGAAAACAAAAGCATCCATGCTTTTATTCAATTTTTCTACGTTTTTGGCAATAGAATAATAGACACATTTTTGGGCTGTAAATATACAAATACTGTGTGCACGCACTCAATCTTATTCTTCCATCGCTCTTTTCAATTATAAATAAATGCCTGGTGTTATTATATAAATATAAATTATGCGAAATATTAATTTTTGTTACGTTGAAAAAAACTATAACCTTGTTTTTCAATGTCTAGTTAAATCGCTCCTACAATTAAATTTACGCGTAATTTTAATTTTCTTTTTATTCCCATTTTTTTATGCTCAAGTACTCGCGAGTGGTATTGAACTGTTCAATTATAATATTTAAACGAAATTAGCATTTAAGATTAATGAAGTTGCCATTCAACTTATTAACGCACTGATATTGAAAAATATTATCGAGTGTTGTTGTTAGCGGAGATAAAACATATTTCCCAATATAACGTTATATTTTTGAATCTGGGCTTTTGCTAATATTCGAGTTTTGTAACACTGCTTTATCGGGTTTTAAAATTAATGTTTAGTCAGCGTTATAATTTGATTTAATAATATCGTTTAATTGTTAACGCATCGCTATTTTCTAGATGTTTTTTCGATGTATATTTATTGCATGACGATTGCAATAAATTAATGGATATGATTATTATTATGCGTTCATATTTGAGACAATTTATTTTTCGTGATTAAAATCATTTCGAAGCTTACAATTTTAAACCGATAATAGTTTTTTAACACACTCTTCGTGAGAGATAAGTGTATTTTCCTGCTATTGTCGAGACGTAAACTTTTAACAATTTTTTTCTTCATTCGCATCTTAAGGATTTAAAACTTTTTTATGATTCAAAAACCTCAGCAAATCGGACTTTGTATTAAATATATTTTCTTGGAAATCATTTATTTAACTTCGTTAAATTTTATTATTAATAAAATGAAATTAACAAAATAAAAGTTTTTTTTTGAATTTTTGGTCCAATAAAATCCTTTAAACATAAAATTTATTTCGTTATTAAAATATTCCGGTATCCGATTATAAATTGAAAGATCGTTAATATCATACGCAATGACATAAATAAATTGACTTCGTTTTCTTATTATTTTTATTTTGTTCTTACTTTTTTTTTGATCATTTATTAAACCGGAAAAATCCTAAGCCTACAGGAATATACTGGCGTAAAGGTAATGATGAAACTTATTGCATCAATTGTGATGTTAGATAGCATGCTGGCGAAGAATTATACGATCCACTACTAAAACAACGCTATCATTGCCCAATATGTGATTCGTTTTATTAGTTTATATATATTGTTTAACTACAACTAAATAAGTGTATTCTTTGGAGAGCCAGAGCGTTCATAAGTCGTTGGGCTTACGAAAACTATTATCTGTAGAGTAGAGCCTCGACTCACGAATTCTTGCTGTGGCGTTAGTCAACATAAAAATAATGTTTATAGTTTTTATTGATACAGGAAAAAATGCTTTAGTAACGTCATGTTTAATCGTTACTTAAGCCTCGGATTTGCGTGTAATAAGGAAGGTTGTGTCGGAATTTTTGTATTTCGCAATGCCCCGCAATTCTAACCTTTTATATTCGGCTAAAACTTTTTTCTTTGACTTGCGATACGATTTTTGCAATTTCGCGAACAAGTAAATTAATTTTCTACGCCAAGGCATTACTGCCCACTTATACACGATTAAAAAATGTAATATTTGCGATGGTGTGTGTGTTTGTACGTTTACGTTTAAAAAGAAATTAATCTTGTGATTTATTTATTCGAATGTCAGTTAATAAAAAATGTGTAATAAATTAACGTCAGTAGAGAGCAACGATATTCATAAACTTTGCGCGCAAAAGGTCAGTAAGTTATGTCTAACTTGTATTTTTATCGCGAATAATTATTCAAAAAATATGTGACATTTTTATAATATAACGAAGAGGGACGAAGTAAAAAGAAAAAGATCGCTAAAATAAACATAAATATATTAGTCATCCGTGAGAATACACCCATATTTGATAGATAGTGGCGCAGAGCGCACATGATATCTGGGCAAAAATAACATGCGATGCGAGATTCTATTATATGATTGAGTCTTAGGGCCAAAAAAAATTCCTAACAACAAAAGATTGGTATCTAGTATTTTATATGCTCTGTGTGCGAGAGATGACATGCAAACACACGCCGCATATAAATTTAATAGTGTCGTTTTAAGAACGGAGAAATAAAAAATAGAAGAGATAGATATTGAATTGAAAAATTGATGCAAACTTATGTACATAGCGATGATCATAGCGATAGACTACAACCCAATTTATCCGATCGTTCGCCGATCCGTCAATGATTAATGACTACGTAAACATAGCTCTAGAATATTATGTTTTTGTTAGTATCGCTAAACTAACGCAAAAACTGTGGAGTAAAACTAAGGGACTCTCATGTTCGTACCATCATCTGGATTAAAAATAACACTAACCAACCACTGAAGGCAATAAAAGCCTCTGCGAAAAGAGTCGAGATTGATAATAGAAGAAATGCCTAATGCAGTACTTCTTTGCCATTAATAAAATTGATACAGTATTACAGATATAACGTCCGTCGACGCTTCATTTAACATCGCGTTTTCTTAAGTAACAAACATACAAAATGCTTATGCCATGTGGATGTGATGTACGCTCGCATCCCATTGCTATTTATGGAATGAATCTATTTCTTGCCATTTTAATTAATAACCCAACAGTAATATATATTTCTTTGCCAAACACTTATATCAATGATTATTTATTGAACTAACGTTCTAAACGCTTATTTTAATTTTCGAAACGTACGAAATATCTAGTATAATATTCCAGTTACAATTAATTTGTTTTCCTATTAAATATAGTAATACGAACGACGATAAAATATTCTTTTATTTTCCGAGCTATCGTCTAATAACCGTATTGTTTTACACTTAGTCTAATGATTACTAAACAAAGCGTATACTGTATATCAAAAAATTTTAAGCTTTAACATGATCGATATAATGATAAAAATAAATCAATTCATTAAAAAAGAGTACACTTTTTTAATCAAACATCGTGATAGGATTATAGTCAATGCGATATGAGAAAATGAAAAAAAATCCGAATGAATTGAATAGAGCTCTCTTTGGCAGTTTCCAACTCTGTTAATGAAACGAGTGCTTATCTCGATAAGTACGGATATGTTAATAATATCATTCATTTCTTGCTGTGCGCCGTATTTTCTCCCATTCTTGCTGTAGAGTATGAGTGTGTGTGCGTGTGTTTGCGTGTTCTTTATTTTAACTGACATTTCCATAAGTTGATCTTATCGTCGTAACCTCCGTCGCATAAACTCATTATAGACTACTCCAACTGAAAATAATTATTATCGTCACAAAACTTAAGAGCGATAGAAACAGCGAGTTAGAGACGGCTTGCGATGCGATGCAGATTTTAAGTAAAGATTTAATTTAGGTTTTTTTTGTTGTGTAGCGATGTTTTATGCATTTTGATTATGATTAATAATAATAATAATAATATTCATGCGTCTGTCTCTCTTCAGTGATAAATAGTGGCAGAACAACGTAGAGCAGCGTTTTTTGAAAACTTATTTTACATTTATCATTACTCGCCACGAATGCCTGCGTAAAAAAAGCTTATGTCATACCGGGAAAAAGTACTGATTCAACTATATTTTCGTTTGCTTGCATTTAAAAGCCCAACATTGTCTTTGTTTTGTATTGCATTAACACATTTAAAAAACGTAATGCAAGTTTATATAACTTATGCAATCATAAAAAATTGAAACCAGCCATTCATTTAAATGGTCTTTAAATCCCACTGTGATTTGACATATTTTCTCTCCGCTATATAAATATGTTTATTTTTCTTACATGTAATACACGTATAAGTTAAAAATGTATTTTTCTTTACATTTCTCTCTCCTCTGCAAACTTTTGAGCTCTACTTTTATTAATATAAATATAGTTGAATACCACTTTCGAAAACGGAAAATCTTTTTCGAAATATATTATAAACAATGTAAAATTATTACAATGAAATAAAATATGCATTTAAAATAAATGGAATTGAATTTTGAAGCGAAAGGATAGATAGAGAGAGCGAAATTGGAATTTCTTATCTTAATCTGCGCAATACTCGCACCAGTGGTGGCATTAGTGAGTTTGAATGGAAATGTGCCACTATTTTATTGCGAACAATAGGAACAGTTAGGATTGGAATAACAGAGGAGAAAACTGGTATGCAATAGAGAGTAACCCATGCATAACAGCCGTAGAGACACCTCATTCAATGTAATAAAGCGTTACCCCAATAGATATAATAATGAAGCGCACCATTATATTATCAACTTATTTTCCTCTCACGCACACCATTGGCAACCGTAAAACGCCAGAAGTGAGTTTGAGCTTTGGTCCAGTTTTAGGGTGATATCTTGAGCCTCCATTCACTGTTGATCTTTACGTGGTAGTAGTAGTAGTAATAATTGCTGAGTGACTCATGTGAGTGAATATGTTATGGCGAAATTGCGATATTGCTTGTATTAGGCGTCTCTCACCAGTGTTTCCATGTAATAACGTTATTACTGATGAGATTCTGAATGGAGATGACTCGTCACACCAATCAAATTATTCTGTATGTGTCATCATCTCTCAGTTGCGCCATAATCCACTCTTCGTCTCTCTCGCCATTCTTCTCCTTAAATAATGGCATTTAAAGTGATGTTCCAGACAAACACTGACATAAAATATTTGTCATTTTCGTTTGCAATAAAAATTTTCGTTCGCAATTAAGCCCTAATTTGACGCTAACTTCGGGTATAATTGTGTACAGTAACTGAGAAAATGACAGAGAATTGCGCTAACAGTATACGTTGCGTTTAATCCCCCGATCAGTAAATTATAATGATTAAGCTTTCATCATTATAAATCTTAATCATCTTTACCGTAGGAATCATTCTTGTAAATCCTTGAGGGGAGTTATTTAATGGGGAACCCGTATATAGACTATATATATTGTCAATACTTTATTAAGTTTGATCAAAATATTTTATGCCTACTGGCTTTTGGTATTAACTTATGTATAATTCATAAATAAAAATATATTAAATTTAGGGTACATATTATTATTTTTTTTGAAAAATTATAAATTAGAAACGTATATATTATTTTTTAACGTTTGATTGAGCAAAGAGCGCACGAAAAAATGATAATTTTAAAAATAGATTTGTAAATAAAAATAATTGAATTCAGCCTTAGAAACAAGTGTAGATTTTTGTTTATTTCGGAGTTCATTTCGCTCCAAAATTTTTAACTTTATTATTTTAGTAATTTTTTTCGGACCAAACATGATTGTGATTGACAGAAATGTCAAATTTATAAGTTTTGATTTCGCTCGAACATGATTTGCGCCAAAAATAGTTATTGTATATAGAGTTCAAAAAAATATGATTAGCAAAAACACATATGGATAGAGTTATGCGCAAACATTAAACTATTTTGTAACACTATATTTGAAATTAGCTGTCAATTTTGGAGAGAAAAAAAGAGAGACTGAAAAATGATTTCCGTCAAAATTTCCTTTTTATAATCACGCCTTGCATCTAATATTTGCATCTCTATTAGCATTAGAGAACAACTCACTTAATGATATTAGAGTAGAATAGAGAATGAAATAAAAAACGCTATTTGATGAGGTTTTCGTCAGGTGTGTATTGATCTTTGTGTCTGCAGTTATTAAGTGCATGAATAACTTTTGCTACGTGACCATCAAAAAAGGCGTAAATGCGTATTGTATGCCACAAATTGCCTCTATTTTACACTTTCCTTATATATACCATTCTTAACGCATAATTCGTGACACAATCACTGCATTAAAAGAGATTTTTATTGCCGTCATCACAAAAGCCGCGCACAGATTTTTGTGCCAGAAAATTATCTTTTTATTGTACACTCTATTGAATTCTAGCGCCGATTGTGTTAATAGCGGTATACGATAATATCATTTTGTGGTGTGTGTCGGGTATTTGTCTTGTTTAATGCATTTCCTGCGCACTCAAACCGCAGCTTTTCTAACAAGATTAAGACTGATTGAACAAAATTAGTTTTTTTTCTTATTTCGTTTGTATGTGTGTGTGGTTCTGTTATATATTAAATAACATATTTTCATAGTATTAGCTGAAGAGAAAAGTACTGTACTATGTTCGCTATGCGTTTTTTTTGTATCTTATTATGAAAAAAACGCGAATTCATAGTGAAATATTGCGTTCGCTTCCCCATTAATATTTACTTACTTTTCCGTAAATCTGTCTTATATTTTATCGCAACCATTCGATCATACGAATCGCAGTCTCAGAGAGAGAGAGAGAGAGAGAGAGAGAGAGAAGAAGCAAAATCAATATTATTAGCCTTTTTTAAGCGTCATTATTTAAGTCTAAAATAATATGTACATATAGAAAAATAGTTTTTTATTACACATTTTGCTTGTCATTTGTATTCTCGTAAAATTTTTTTAGTTTTTTCCCGTATGTTAAAGTTTTCATTTTTCATTTTCGCAGTGTTTTCCTCTTTGTCGAGCAGTTCGTTGCATTTTTTATATGTTGATCGGAGAGATCAGTAATCTCTTAGTATCTCTTCTTAGTAACTCTGCATACGAACTAAAAAGAGTCAACAGCACGACCAAACATGGGAATCAATAATAATCATCTACTCTTTGCTCTCTCGCTCACTATTTTCCTCTTTTGTTGTGGTAATATTCTCGTAGTTTTTCTGTCGTCTTTACGCAATCTGTGCATTCGTTAAATATCATACTTTTGTTTGGTGCATATATTTAAACTGTTCGTAGAATTTTTGGTTAGAGATTAACATGTTAGATATGCTCGTGGATTCGGGTTTTTTTTCGGGAATGAAATATTTCTTAAAACACATTTACTGTACAGTATTACTGAAATTTATTAATTAATTAGCGATAATTATGCGTTTAAATCCATAAAATTTTGTAACATTTAATAATGTGTGGATTTTTTCGATCGATACACATATCTTACGATTTAGTTAAACAACAAAAATAAAACTTTTTATTAGCGATTGCTACAATCGGTGTAATTTGTTTTCAAATTTTTCCATTTAATTACCCAGTCATTTATTTTTGTGGTTCGCTTATCTTAATATCCTAACGCTGTATACGCTTTAAGCGACGTTCAATGATACGAAATTTGGTCGAGACTTGACGCGATACGGTACGATTTTTATATGTATTTTGTTCCAAATCAAAACGGTATTTTGCATAATTCGATGACCTGTTTTACGTTAAAGGTAAACGATAGCGTAGACGCCTAACACCATGTCTGCGCTGCTGTGGTATAGCTAAACAAAAACAAATATTACTGCGTTTAAATTCCCTTATGCTCAGCATTACGCGCGTTCAAACCATGTTTTATTTTCTGATTTCCGGATTACGAAAGATTTTTCTTTTCTTTTTTCGATCCTGGATTATCTCGGAATTTTGTGTGCCATAGTATGGCATTGCGTTTTACGACCTCCAGTTGACTGGCCCAACAACGCTCCACTGTTTATTTACGCCTTAACTCGCGCTTACCTCCTTTGGTGTTGCTGTTTGTGGAATAAATAATAAAAAAAATTTTTTGACTATATGTTTATTTATATAATGTTTTAACGCGTAAGAAGATTTTCAAATAAAACGAAGAATTTCTTTTTTTTTTGAAATGATGAATATACAAATTTTTTGTGCACACAACTGCGAACGAACTAAGTTTCGATAACAAAAAATCTTTACATAAAAGAAACGTATTATTGAAATGCTTTAAATAATGACGAATGCGAGAACTCCTGTGTGTACGGTTTGGGTCACCACACGCCTCCATTATTCCATAGCCTGACCTGTCTTCAAGGGTGGGCAGCATGTGATGTTACTAAAAAGCACAATATCTTTTATTCTAAACATTTCTTCGTACATGGCATAGTATTTTGGGAAAAATTCTTAGAATCAATAATAGGAGGCACAAGAATGAACACGCAATTTATGAGTACACAAAATAATATTTTTTTGCGAGAAAAGTAATTTCTTTCCCGTTAAACCTCATTCTGATTATGAATGAAGGAACCCTTCGTCTTTTCCTTCTTCCATAAATTATAACATTTTGCCTAACATTCACATATTATAAATGTTAATAAATCTCCCACAAAAAACTTTTCACCCCTGAAAAAAGTTTTAAAAATCTTTTTGTTTTTGTATTTATTTTAGTTTGGCATCACGACACCGTAGCGATGATGCTTCCAGAGCGCGCATCCGACGTGGAAGACGCTGATGAGGAACTGTACGAAGAGGACGATTTGCTTTTTCAAGCCAAGTTAGTTTTAATTCAAATAAACAAATTAGACACTAGAGTACTGACGAGTTATAACTCTGCCTGCGATCGCAGCGGTATATTAGTTGGTGGGTTTGAGGTCTAGCAGTCATTGTATATATGTTTGGGCTTACTTTGCGAGCGTACACCACAAGCCCTGAAATACTGTTTTAACAGACAGTACTGTATTGTATATTCAGCCCTTAATTATAGATTTGCTATAAATCTATTGTTATACGAAAATTACACACAAAAGACTGTGTTGTCTGTTAAAAATAAAATGGTCCAATAAAATATATATATATGCATACGCAAACTATTTTTCTTATGCATTAGTTCTTCCTTTAGAGATGTGGTGTCGACCGAACATAGCATTGGATCTGTCATTAGCAATCCATCACTGGGATCAGCACTTGATGTAACACCTGCTTCAACTTCACTATCATCCTTACCAAAAGATAAAGGTATACGCGTTGATAGTTCGTAAATAGACACACACTATATTTTTTTCTCGCACACTATTATCGGGGATTAACGCGATAATATATGAATATTTTTTTATCGCAAAGCGCGTTAAGCTTTTTTTCTTACGTTAATTTACTGCAAGCATTGCTCTATTTTAACATATTTTCGCCGTAAAATCAATATATTGCGTTGCATTCCGGAAATATTTGAATAATTAAAATTACTATTTTTATGATATTTTAAAATTTAAAACTTAATTCATGACAAAAATAGCAAATTTTATTGATTTCGATTTTTGTCATTAATTATGGATTTATTTGCTCAGAAAAAATATTTAAATAAATAACAACCACTTTTATCGCATAAAATGTTTTTGATTCAGCATACAGAATACAGTACACAGCAAAAATGTTTACTGTTTTGCTTCCGAAATGCTTACCACTTTAAAAGAGAGCATGAATTATGTATGAATGGCTAATGCATATGTTTTTACTGTTTTCGGCGGAAATATCAAATTATTTTAATGCCCATAACGTTATCGTTTTTTATTATTCAGTATTAGCTGTATTACGAGTATTATTATTATTATTATTATTACAAATATACATTTTATACCAGAAAAGAAATTTTTCGAATAAAAGCTAAACGAAAAACTTTTCGCATATTTTCTATAGTTTAAAACAAAAACTAAACTTTTCATTAAACTAAAAGGATATTAAAAATTCGGAAATGTTTTATTTTTAATTCAATGGTACGCTTTTGAATCCAATTTTTAGGTGCATTTCTAAAGATAGAGAGACATTTAGTTAATATAACAAAGGAGACCAGCGATAATGTACGGATGAAGTGCGAGTTTCGCGGCCATCCGTTGCCCAGTATTCGGTGGCTTAAGAACGAAGCGCCGCTCGAACAGGAAAAGGGAAAAATACAGATTCGACAGAATATACTGACATCGGGAAGAGTTAGATCTCGTTTACACATTGTTCAACTCGACACACATGACACTGGATACTATAAGTGCGAAGCCACCAATATTGCGGCCACACTTGAAACCGTTGGTGTGCTTATTGTTCGCGCTGGTAATTATTATTAACTGTTTTTTTTATTAGGCATTTATTATCTGTGTTTTTAATTATTCGATTGAAATTAATTTTGCAGGTAATATTCATCCGCCGAGTGCTGCCATACCATTGCCCGATTATGCGCCCATTTTTCCACACTTTCCAGCGTTAGGCGGAAGGTTAGAGCTATTTTAAATTTAATGCGATTTGCCATTATATTCGGCGTTTAATTGCCGATATTATCGTATTGCGTTTGATTATTTAAATTTTAAATCGCTGAGCAAAAAACTTTATGTTCGCGGAATTATTTCGAAAAAGAATTATGACTTGTCAGCTTTATAGTTGTTTTAGGGCTTCAGATTTTGGTGATAGTGTTTGGTCAACACAGTATTTTAAGGCCAAATTTCGTAGAAATTTTTGTTTTTTACTATATCGTGAGTTTTTGTTGAGTGATAATAAACGAAAGCGAGTATTTGAAAGCTAGTTAAAAGAGTGTTTAATTAAAATTTATGCGATGCCGTACGCTTTTTGTTAAGTTAACTTAATTACTACGATCCCATTGATAACATTTCTGATCTTTATGTGATAATGAAAACGGTAATTGTTTCTCTCTCTCTTTTTTTCTTTCTTTCTCTCTCTTTCTCTCTTCTCGAGGTGTACCAAACTTACAAAAGGTTTTGGGGTTGATTTCTAAGATTTTCTTGATAGGAGTGGTCAACTCGTCGAATTTGTTTGCCAATTGTTTAGCCAAAGGGAAATTTTACGAAAACTTTTACAAAATAATTCAGGTGTTCGCCTTAAAATTCGAGATGGGTGTAGCATATACCTAAAACTTCTTCCATTGGGATTCCTTAATTACTTCTTACAAAGTTTTTCTGATCCTTAAACTTAATCATTTTTACAATAAAAGTAATCATCTAATCTACACTTAATTTATAATTTTCATGAATTATCAATTACTTGACTAAACTAAAATGGCAAATACTATGTTCAAAAATTTTGAGAACACTTTTTACTTATAAGTTACTTCGCGTCAATAATGGAATCCTAATTAGAGTTATTAACTAATGATTATAATAGACACGGGTATGACAGTTACTTAATCATAATTGTCTCATTAGTTAATGCGATTAAGTCATACCGTATTAAAAAACTGTGTTTAATCTATTATACCATATTTGGGTAATTTTTAATACTGTAAGATGAAATCAAGTCATACGGGATTACCTATAAGTGCAAATTATATTGCATGCTCTACAGTGCAGTATAGTCTTATTATGGTGAGATAAACCTATTTTAAAATTAATCCCTGACAAAAAAATTAATGAAAAAATAATAATGTAAGCTCACATGCCATGTAAAAAAATTAATAGCTTAGCAAATATTGTTAGGAGAGAGCAGTAAATCCAATACGAATGACAATAGGAATTATCATCCGATATATAATAAGTTGAAAGCAGAGTTAGAGTGGAAGTGATGGTTTGATTATGAGATTGTGTCGACGATTGGCGTGAATGATGGCTAAGCGAACAGAACTAAATAGAGGGTCGAAGGCAACCCAATAAACATAATGGCTGTTTGATGAATGATGGGTAAAAAGCGACAATAATCACTATTATTGTTATTAAATGCGAGGCTCAAAGAAATATCAAGTAACACACAGTTTGGCACAGTGTGTGGCTTCTACAGTATAGCCAATGCGTTAGTACTAACGTTATTGCATTAGCGTTAAACCCGCAAACCGGATAAAGATGGCTCTAATGGCTAAGTGTCACCTTATATACATACGGGACCACATTCGCAAAAACAAACTGTGTCACACAAAAATCCATTATTGTTAACCGATGGCTGTTCCGCAAAACCCCAAAAACTTTTTAAAGGTGTTTATCCAAAAATAGGTTTGCCAACCCATTTGTTCGGATAGGGTTTTTGCCATTTACTGTAAAACGGGATGGCAATGAATTTTGAAATGCGTTGCCATATTTCGTTCGTGTTATGTTTTCATAAATAACTTTTAATAAAATAAATGAGTGCCTCTCTGTTCATGTTATTTACGATCGCCTGATTGGCAAAAATTTAAAATTCATGGCAGTCGTATAGTCTTTACTGTAAGGCGAAAAACCAACAAAAAAACGAAGAGAAAATAAACTATTACTGTAAGGAAATAGTAAAATGCGAACATATTTACGGGCGGCATATAATGTCTCGGAAAATTTTCTCCATCAAACGTTATCTAATCATAGATCGAAAAAATAGATATTTAGCTCAATCTGAACGACAAGTATCTTATTATTAGTCTACATGAGACTTCTAAGTGTTTTGCAAATACAGTCGCGGCCAAGAGTTATGCAGTACTTTGTCTCTATGTGTGTGTTTGTATGTGTGTACTGAATACTTTTATTCTTAAATGAATGGTAAAAATGTGCGCCACTGTGGCATCTATTCCCTCATTTCCATGAGGCATAACCGTATAGCACGGCAGGAAGTATTCAATACTGAAGAATATCTGACGAGAGAAAAATATGGACATGTAAATGGCAAATGGTCTAACTCTTGTGCCGCTCAACAAAAAATAGGCGGTGACGCAAAAATAAAAGAGAAAAGAATGAAAGAAAAGCATTTGTAAAGAGAAATGCGTTCTCTCTCTCTCTCTCTTTTACTCTCTTACACTTTCAATGTAAATCGAGCACAACTTTCAACATTCACGAACAAAAAAGAAATGTTTACTAAATAAAGAAGAGAAACTTTGTTGATATATGAGTTTTTTATATATGTTAGTACATATAAAATAAATACGAATATTCCTTATATAGTGTGTATAAATTTTCAATACAGATGACAAAAGAGATCATATCTTTAACATATCCCTAGCATTACCATAACATCGAGTCTTTTTTTCTTCACGTTTTTTAATGTATTCCGAGTGTAATAAAAAAGATAAAATTTTAAGTTATCATGACTTGTGATTAAATGCATTCAATTTCTGAACTCGCATTTAATTAGAATCAACTTGACTGATGGCATAATAGATGATAAGAGAGTATAAATAAAAGGGCAAATTCAATAAAATATTTTATTTTTACTTCCATTTTATTTTTTTGCATAGAAAAATGTTTTAAAAGCAAAATGATTATGTAAGCCAAATAGAGATGTAGAGATACAGAGAGCGAAAATGAAAATCAGAATTAGTTTTATATTTAATTTAAAACGAAAAAAATTAGATCTCTCTATTAATAAAAAAAAACTAATATTAATAAAAATATTTTTAATACTGTAAACGATAAAATGCAATATAATATGCGCTTAATTTAATAAATGTCAAATATTTACGATTGTATTTGACAGAATTGGGTACAGTTTAACCAGTAGTAGTATATTACAATATAAGTTAATTATAGTGTAACACAATACATAAGCTTTTATGCACAATAGCGCGGATACAGCAGTACTGCGTGTTCGGTATAGTTTTCATGCAAAATTGGGTTTTCGGGTTTTGCCGTTTTGCTTAAATAAAAAAGAATAGATTTGTAGTTGTTCTGTGTTCGCACAAACAATTCAGACCTTAACTCGCAAAACTAGTGTTTGACAGTAAATGATATTTAGTTTTAGGTAACACTATATAACTAAAGCTAATTTAGTGTTTTCCAGAGCGAAATATTTTTGGTGAGTCATTGGACTCAAAGAGGGAAGGAAAGTGATCCTAGACTGCCGTCGAGCGGAAAAAATACAAATACTAGTAGCTGTTAGCTGTGCTGCGCTCGCAATCTCTTAACTAAATGGTGTGAGTGGCAGATGCTTAAGCGTCACTGCAAATACAATCGAGAGTACTTTTGGCAATAAGTTAGCATTTGCGCCAGCGATGAGATAATCATTAAATGAAATACTTTCCAAATTATACGAGTAAATCTCCGTATTTTTGTTAAACGTAATACGTATTTATTGCTCTTAGTGCGCATTTAGCTTTTATACTGCTGTAAGGACTGCTGCACTTATTTTCAATTTTATATGTGTTTATACATTTAATGTGGGGTTAATTTAAAAAATTTTTTTTGCGCCGGAAAAAATTAATTTTTATTTTCAATAAATATTTGCCAATATTTTTTAAGAAATATTTTTAATACACAATGGCACAGTGGAAAGAGTGCTGTCAAAAATGTCATGTCATGTTAAAATTGTGGGGAAAGCTAGTGAAACCCTAGAATCTCGGAAAACCAAACCAAATATGAAAGTTTATGAAAGCGGTTTTACAGTGCTTTTCTATTTTGTTTGCGTTCGAGTAGAGTAAAACTCCAAACACTACATTCAAACTTATTTTAGCGGTGGTCCCCTTCGCGCAAAAAATAAATTTATGACAATTTCAGTCATTTCATTTCAAATGCCGGGAGAGATTGTATTTAATTGACACAACACACAGCGTTTGTTTGGTCCAATGACACATAAGAAATACCATTTTTTTGGTTGCTCTCCCATACATTCTATAATAGCCTAGCAATAAATGATTTTCCTATTTTAAGAGTCGGGAGTCTAAATTGGAAGTTTGAGAGTATTGAGGCTCTAAAAATGCAAAAACTGGTCGTCACGTTGTCACTCATGATTCACTGTTTAAATTATAAAGAATAGTAAATTTAGATTTTATCGCATAGATTTTTATTGCTCTTTATTGCGAATGAACAAACGCTAGCCATATGTGTACTTTGACCACTTAAACGAGTAACAACAGCATTAGCCAAAACGTGTTTCGTTCGCCAGTTAAAAAATTTTCAATACGATGATACTGTTGAGTGTTCAAAGTGTGCAATCGTTTTTGAGACGTAGTTTTCATTGTAAGAATGGGTTTTGATGGCACTTAACCTTGCTTTACTGTGATGTAAATTTTATACTGCATATTTTTGTTTGTTGATTATTTTTTTTGTTTAACGTACTGCATTGAATAATATTGAACAGAATTTCACATATAATTATGATATGTTTTTATTAATAGGCACTGTGCCAATAGTTATAGTTGACAGCCAAAATGTTTATTCAGGGTATAACGGGAAACGTAATTCTAACGACGTAAGCTATTGTTAATTATTATGAAATTTTGAGTTTCGAGTACTCGAGTAACTTTTTTTATTTTCTCTAATATACAATGCTTTAACAAAATTTTTAAGAGTTAATTTATTTTGTTAAGAAAAAATGTATCAAAAACTAAGCGAGCATATCTTATTGTCAATTTTCCTGACACAACACACATAATAGATTTTCTATTCAATAAACTAAAACTGAAACTAAACTGTTTAGAGTCATGGGGTCTATGAGTGGTGTGTGCGTGTGTTTGCCGTACAAGACATAATAAATAGACGAGTATAGCGTACGGAATGCTTTAGTTTGAAGAGCAATTAAATTCAATTTTATGTTTATTCTATCTTTAATGAAAACTTATCATCATTAAGAGTGTGTGTTGATGTTTATAGCGTGTCATAGTAGTCATAGGAATAGGGAAAGTGAAGCGAAGTTGTTTATTTTTATGTACTCATTTGCAATTCATTAAATGTATACCACTAGATAATTTCAATTATAATCCAGAATATTCTCTGTTTCCAACAAATACCACACTCAATTCCACTACAGTAATAATTTTAAATTATACAACGGCTTTCGTAGATTCGTCGGTGTAGTTATCTATAACGTAATCATCATTATTATGGCGTAATTTTAAACTTCGCCTTTGCTGCAAAAGCATCGTTTAAAATATTGGCATTGTTTATAGAAACATCGGCATAGAACTTATCGGTACTTAAATTGTTTTGAAAGTAGCGATAACGTTGAACATATAGCTTACTGTATACTGTATACGCACGTAACACATACTACTTTGCTATGCGGCAGTAAATACTTAAGCGAAATGCGATCGATACCAAATAATTTGTTTCCTAAACAGCATCTCTCGTTTTTTCCCATTCATTCCAGCCAATTGAATGAATGTAACCAATATATAAGAACGTACTAAAATGAAATTGCAGGTAAGTTAAGTGATAATGAGATAGTAATCCCAAATGCGTATAATGCTTTCAACCTTAAAAGCCGGTAAAGTGTAGGTTCTTTGCGACTCGTTTAAGATGTATTTCGTTCGCTACGCTACGATACAATAATTGTAGCTATAGTTTTTTACTCCCTCGTCTGAGCTGGAAATATTACTGAAATTACATTTATATAGTGAAATAGTGAGCTTTTGTAACCTACGCTCAACGTATATATTTAGGCGTCTGTGTCAAAAAAAAATTCAATATAATGATGGGTTGCTTCGCATCGTAAGAGATATCAATTGGGGGCTCTTAGGAGAGGGTCTGAGCGTTTTAAGAAAATTAAATTCCGCACACAATTTGTAATACCGTTCCAATTGCTAAATACGGACACACGCATACACACACTGCGATAATATGGTTATGATAGTACTTCGGTGTTTATTATATTTGATTACAAATTAGACCCTACAGTGTATGCTACTATTATAATCAAATATTATTATTACTCTATTATTATTATTATTACCGTTATTCTGCGCCTTAACTTATTATTCTTTACATGTGAATTTAGGTGCAAATGTTTATCTTGTGATAACGGTTTTTTTGATAAATCATTTTGAACGTTTAGCGCATTATTGTACAGATATTCTCGTAACATTATTTTGCATGGATCGCAATCATTAATTTTACATATAAATAATGATAAATCTTTGATTATAATCTAAACAACTCGCTGTCGAATCAGTATTTTTCTTCGAATTAGAGATAAATAAATTTATGTACTGTTGATTTGGATTTGAGTATTAGTTTATACATTTGCTTGTATTGATTGATAAATCGTCAAAATTATAAATGTATAAGAATGGCTATCGGCTCCCACTAGTTATTGTACACTGAAATTAGAAATTTTGTGCACTTTACTAATAATGTTTTTTTTGTTAAATCAAAATATCTTCGATTTCCTAATAAATTATATATATATTTTTAAATTGCGTATTTTGGGCATTGGTTATAACGCTAAACTGGGTTTGAAACGAAATGTAAAATATTTTCTTCCCAAATTTTAATTCGAGTATTTTTTCGTTCAGGAATTCATTTAATAATTGAGGATTAAGTTTATTATTTTTTTGTTAACATTGGTTGCGCTTTATAAAACTATGGCAGATCATTATCTTAAAGAAAAAGTAATCGCAAAAATTGGGCGTATATGGGAATGTGTTTTCTGGCTGGTGATGTGCACTCACATACACATTCTCTGCCCATTCTCATCATACCACTCAGTGGTGCAAAATATTAATGGAAAGCAAATCTATTAGCTTTCCGATGAACAGCGAAGCGAACGATTTTGTTGCGAATACATATCGAAAATATTTATATGTGTTTTAAAATAACTTTTATAATGCGCGTGATATTGTTATTACATTTTTCATCTTTCATTTTTTTGCCAATACATTGCACACACACACACATATATATATATACACATAATTCTTTCATCGTCACACACACCAGGAATTTATAAATAATAATGAAGTTTTATGCGAAATATGAATAAAAACGGCTATTTTCGTTTCATGTATTGATAGATAACTGATGGCAGTGCGTTTGTTTGGGTAATTGTTTGTGGAAATAAAATTGTACAGAAAACCTTTATAATTTATGTGATACGCGATAAATTATTAATTTGTTGAGAATCAGTTAATTTTCTGGTATTAAACAGACCATCTATAACTTAAACGGCGCATTGTTTAAGCCAAATACTAAAAGCTTACCGTTTAGTTAATTATTGCACAGTACTGTAAAATCTTATTTATGTTTCGTTTCCAGTGCCTTAGAAACGTAGCATTTATTGATTAAGTTTCCCAACAGATAAGCACTAAAATAAATAAGATAGATATATCCATGTGGAAAATAGTTTTTAGGTAATTAGTGATTAAAATGTAAAAGCTAGTCATTAATAACGTATTGTTGGGTAATTTTCGTTGATAGGTTTTTGCTCTATATTTACGTCGTTAGCTTTCATTCTTATCGTACAGTGCTTTAAAACTAATGTTCAATAATAAAAATGTTTTTAAGGTTATCATTAGGACTTGTAAGTATATTTGTTATTTTCGAAAGTTCGACACAATACAGTTATATACTTTTTTGCTTTCCATTTATTGCTGTCATAATGCATTGCCATTTACGGCACTTTTATGTGCTCTTACACAACAGTGTAGTACAACACAACACAAACGCAACACAATATTCGGTGCACTTTTATTCAAAGTATATTTTTGTGTGCGTTACTGTACGTATGTGTCGCACTTATACTTATATTTACTCGCAGCCTCTCAGCTCTCTGTCAACTAAAATCAATGGATAGACAGAGAAAAACTTAGTTACGGCTATATTCCCGTTTCATCTATCATTCTCCATTATGCAGGCATTCATTTTCCCTCATAGTTAGTCTCTTTAAACCACCCTTCAATAGAATTTGGTTGCTGTACAAGATGTGTCAGCTCTGAGAACTCAAATCGATGACAATTCTCTCTCTCGCACTCATCTTTTTTACTCTCATTTACTATTATGTTGTCTATTGCTACTGACGTTGATGTGTCTTATATGGTGATGGCATGCATTGCCGCAACAGTCCATTCAATCGCGATTCCGCGCATCGGTTCCCTATTAGGAGAGCTGTTCGTTCAAGAGTTGATGTCGACTTAATTGAACTAATCATTTGCGCGGAATACGACCAAATGTTTTGAATTATTAAGTTTTTCGGTGCGAAATGTTTGAATAAAACGGGGGTTAGAAAAAAATTATCAGAATTTAATAATTAAATGAAATACTGGGGAAAACGGAATAATTGTTTGCGATCATATATTTTTATTACGACTCAATTAAGATATAAAAGTTAGCTGTCAGTCAACTGACGAGAAGAGTTAAGCTCCGCTTAGAAATTAATGATGCATTCAATTTGGCAGATGAGTAAAAATAATTAATTAAAATCGTTTTTTTTCGTGTGTGGGGGCAAAACAATTCGTACAGTATTTTGGCGAATACGCGGTTCATTGAACTGAGAAGCAAATTTTGATCCGTCTAACAAGCATTAATGTCATATATCGGATTTTTAACGCTTTACACTCTAAGCTGTTTTTTAAAAAGTTATTACAGTACTTACTAACTAACTAACAACAACAACCTTTTCCATTCAGTTTTGTATCACATTCGCGCGTCGCTTATTAATATCCAATTTATTTCGAGAACAGATTGACTGTTACGCGTTAATTAAAGCGCGCATCCATTTTTAGCATACGAGAGCGAGAGACTGTCTTAATACTGAACTGTTTCTCCCGAACAACGTTTACTATCCATGTTTAGAATTATTCGCCAGTTTTCTAAAGCAAGAGTTTTTTCTCTCTCGCCTTAAGACTTCTACTTTCACTACAAATTGTAGCAAATACGTACGTATTATGGGAAAAGACTGAGCTTTACATTTATAGGATTTTGGCTGACAGTTTGATTTTGAAATATTGCCTGCAATACGTTGCGTCTATTGCCACGTATTAACCGCTCCCCCTATTCCTCCAAAGTCAATATTTCCAATGATGCGCGTCTTTATATTTATTCCCGTTTTTTAAAGAGACTGGAAATTTTTTAACTTAAAGGAAAAGATACTAAATTTGAATTTAAACTTTTTTCGCTGGCAATTTTTTCTCGTTTCTCGTCAACCCTTAGGTGTATTTTTTTCGGTGATAAAATGCTAAAACTGACACAAACTGACATCGAAAAAGTTCAAATAACTTTCGGAGGGCTAATAAAATATTAAAACGCATTACATTTGAATATAAGTAATACTCTTTTCTCCTAATAATACTGCTTTTTTCTCTCTGTGTTAGCCTATTCACACCCAAATATATATTAATCGCAAAAAAAATTTCGCGACATATATAATATACAGTATATATATAGAAGAAAACTCTGTATTTTGTTGTCGTTTTTATGTATATCTGGCGTTGACTGAAAAATCAACGCATAAACGCACGAAAAGAAAATCAATTTTGTTGATAGCTTTAGCCACCACTTAGAATGATAGCATTTTTTTCTATTTTCGGCATCACCTTTGAAATAAGAAAACAAAGTTTTTTAAAGTTAGTATAAGTTCAATCCCCTATTGATCTTAACAAATATGTGGAATTGCTTTTTTCGGTAAAGCTTAACGTTTAGTAAACTTTTCCTTTTCCTAGACTTTTTTTCCTGTTCTACCGTATTATGTATATTGTGAAGGATTTTTTCTGAAGAGTTTTTTTTACTACATTTGTTTGTTTATTTCGAAGATTTGATGCCAGGCGTCAAAATTTAGTAACATTTTGACATTATTTGATCTTTCATTGTTACTTTCGAAGCTAAGAGGGCTTTAAGAAATTTGTTTATAAGCTATCGTGTGGTTCATCAAAATTTTCTGTCAACTATTGACATTAAAAAGCGCTTACTTTCCGATTTTTTGTGCTGATAAACGCTTCAAACTATGAAAGGAGTATTTTTCTGTGTATAACTGGTATCATAGTATAACGCGAACAATGGAAATAAAATGGAAACTAAGAGATAACTGAAAAGATAATTTATAAATAGAATTTGAAATTAGTATTAATTTAAATGTGTTTTCTTTTATTTCTAGATTAGCGTTTCTTTTAATTTTCTTTTCATCAATTTATAAATTTTGTTGAATTAAGCAAAAACGAATTGAAAAAATTTCATTGATAACAGAGATAACGAAAGTATTTACTCTTTTAATCGAATTTTTATTTACTTAATGAAAAAAATAAATGCTGACTGTATTTCGCTATTTCGCCAAAAAATATAAGATGAAAATTGCATATAAAAGTTTAAATGCGTTGTATTGACGGATGTGTCCCACGAGTTTGGATGATGAAAATTTAATCATCCACTTTTGCGATTGCGAGCGTGTGTACAGTATAAAAACCAAGTGAATCGCAGCAATCTTTCTTACTCTCGACTATTCTCCATAATAACTTTCATGGTTTCATACACTTCCCAAGTACTGTATATGAAAACTTGCCTCTCACTCTCTTTCCCTCTTAAATACAAACATTCTTACGGCTGCAGCGAATGCTTAGATGCGTTTTTTAGGATTGCTCAATTCGGCGTACAGTATATTTATTTAGAAACACCATACATACTTGCACTGTACTGTAGATATGCAATTCACTTTTTTCGATACAATCCTCTCTCACACTCGCTCTCTCGTCTAATATCAACAGTGCACTGATATGAAGTATTTTTTGATTCAATAAAGTTAGTGGCATGTGACACATTTTAATTCAATTCGTATTTTGTGCTTCGCCTTAATTCGCTGCTCCGTTCGCTTTTATTCTCGTCGCAGATTGATTTTTTATATTATTATTATTATTATTATATGGAAAAATATCTTTTATTCGAGTGTGTCAGTTGTGTAGAGTCTCTCTCATGTATTGAGAGTGTAAAGAGAAAAAATATGATATATATATTTGATTCGATAATGTCACGATTTATTTTATTTTATATTATGCAAGTTATCTGCTATTTTTTACACTTCGCTTTTCCGCGAATTCTTCGGAATCGATTATTTCCATAATAAAATAATAATATGGATCAATAACATAGAAACCTCGAAAAAAATTACATATAAATATCGCTTAAATATATAGCGATGCATTCAATCAAATTTAATGATTAATGTGGTTGAATAAAAACGTTTTGACAAATTAATAAATATTATCATTTGTTGTTTAAAAAAAAATATTTTTATTCCCTATTAATAAAATACACACGAAAAAATTTTTTCTTCATTCAAAAGACTATGATCAAGTTTTCAACGGCCAACTTCTCGAGCGAGATATAAATAAGCAGATTCTTTGACGCAGTCTTTACATGAAACATTAGATTTGGTTTAAATTATAAGTGTTTGTAAACCAGTTTCGTAGTCACATTTCATTATGATAATGATAGCGTGTTTTTCGAAATTTAAAATTACTGATAAGTCTTTTTCTTATTATAACGTACGGGAAACTGAAAAATAAATGCTGAAATTTATATCAGCGTATATTTAACTGGCGAGAGATCGTAACTATTTTTTATATAAAAATATAAATGTATATATATACGTGTATATATATAGCTTGTTAATTCTAGTGATGCTGGTTTGAATTTTGAGTTTGAAAGTATTTTTTTCTCGACGACACCTTTTTTCTTTGCTGAGAGAAAATTTTCAACACAATTTTATTTTTAATGCTTTTTAGATACGGTTTAATTCAATTGATAGGTTTTTCTCCTCTTATTTTTTTAATGCATTTACCAACGTCTTTACATATTTATTAGGATTTTTTTTGTTATCTCCCGAATAACTATCACATTGAAACAAGCGCTGAATAGTTCGTTATTCGCTTATAGATATGCCGGATATGTATCGTAAGTTACCTTTAATTTTTATTGCGTGTATTAATCGGAATTTGGAATCAAAAAAAAATAAAATAAAATCGATTACTTGTGTAAATTACACTTAAAAAAGTTTAGCTATAAAAATTTGGGATACCATGTTTTTTATAAATTATAATTCATAAAAAACACCATTAAGTCGGACATATCTGCGAATTCGATCGTCTGCCTGTTTATGCCTTTTCTCGAATGGACATCACATCGCAATTTTAGCGATTTTTTTGAGAATTTACTGAATTAACATAATGACGTTATTAATGATCGTTTTTTTAAGTTAATGATGTAAAAAAGTTTAGCGTTATTTTCTCCCAAAGCTAATCTTTCATTAACATTCAGTAAATTATTAAAACATATTTATCAGTCATAAACATTTTTTATAACTATTCCGTACGTTTGCTTAGCGTAATGCCGACGACACGCTGGTTATAAAAACATCAATATTTGCTTTCATACATATTCATAACCGATTTTTACAGCTTAATACGGTTGGGTACTTCTAATTGGATTATTTTCTCTCTTTCTCGCGCTCCAGGTATTGAGTATCGAGCATTGAATATTATCTAAAGGTTATTGATTTCGTGTTTTTTTTTGATGCAGTATTTATTTGTTTTCGAAAGTCCATTTTGCTGTAATTTAGTGTACTATATTCACAGTTTGTCTCGAAATTCAATCCTTGTAAGGTTATGTAAAAATTTGCTTGTTATCTGTACTGTATATCAACGAAAACGAATACTACAAACAAGCAGATTTTGCTTATTCGAAATACAAAACAGGTATTATTTTAAAATTTAACAATTTCCTGCTTTGTTAATGGAATTAATTTGACTCTAAAAAGTCATAACAAAAGCAGAAATATGCTTTAACAATGCATAATTTTTTATTTGATACGCTATTCTATGATATGATTTTTTTGTTTTGTTGTTTTTTGTGTAAATACTAAATATTGTATTACCTATATATATATATATATATATATATATATATGCTCGCACCGATATTTACAATTATAGTATTCTAACAGTAATACCAATATTGCCCATTTGTTTGATACTAAACTTTTATTGTTTGTAAACAAAACTAATTGAATTATTCCCATTGACAGCTTGTTTCCTAGTTTAGTCAATCATTATATTCTGTAATTTGTTTACAATAATTAATTATTTATGTATTATAGAGGGTTTTCTTAAAATTTAAACAGCAACACTAATTTATAACATAAAAAGATTTGGGAAATAATATCTTTTAAAAGCTTTTGTTAAAAATTACCAGATGTTTTATCGCCGCTTTAAAGGAATCGTTGAAACGGTTGAAACAATTTGTTTTTATTGTATTATTATTACGATAGGGTTTTTTATGCAATACCGTAAACTGTGTTCTATGCTTTTTGAATTTTTCAAAGTTTCTTATGGGCTTATCTGTCTGTGACACATAGCATTTGCACTTCGCAACAAAAAGTAAAAACCTTTTGATATTTTATTTGTTTTAAATATAAAAAGATCTTTTTTCCTTCGCGTTCGGAAACAAAAGTTGAGATAAAATAAAAAACCCATTATAAATAAAAAATTTTTATTTATTTGAAGAATACGCCGCGCTATAATAAGCTCATAATACACTCTGCATTATTAGCGTATGGACTCGCTCGCTGTATTCTTTAAAATAAAATAAGCACTTCTTTTTTTGTTGTTTTCATTATATTCTGTTTTGTTTTTTCATTTCATTATAACGGATTTTCTTCTTATTTTTTGCGTTATCTTTTAATACCCTAAAGAAAGCGCTTTAAATATTTAATTTAAAATATTGAAATAAGTTTTGACGGGAATTTAAGATAAGGGGGAAAAATTCAATTTAAAGTATTTATAATTAATTTTCTCGAATGTTTAGTATTAATTGAAAAATTTTCTCATAAATAAACATAAAGTTAGATTATTGTTCACAAAACATATGATAATCAAAGAGAGTTCTATTTTTATCCTTGAATGCATTTTCGGCTCCTCTTTGTTATTCTTATTACTTATTGTTAAAACTTTAATTCCCTGTTTTAATACATATAGATTAGCGATATTTGAATAGTGTTACTCTGCGAAAATTCTATTGTGCTCCAAAAATCGACACGTTTCGTGTCTCCTTTATTACATTAAAAGAATATATCTATATACAGTATACATATAACTTTATCCAGAATACTACTCGGGCGTGGAGTTAAACTGACACCTGAGTAAATATTGCATAATTTTCTTCGGCAAAAAAGTGTTCAAATAAGTGAAAGCGTTCGGTCGTTCCCTATGTCTGTTTGATCAACTTTTTCCATTCGTCATTTTCACAGATGACTTATTACGCCCAGATGACACGTATTGATTAACAAAAATTTAATAAAAAATTATTTTACCGCATAAAGATCTGTGCAAAATACTCATTCGGTTACGAATAATTTTAATTAAATAATTAATTTCCGGTAATAAATTCTATTTTAAAAGATACGTTTGGAACAAACTGGCAGTTAATCAATATTTTCTTTATGTAATTATTATATAAATTTATAAAAGTAATGAAAAAATATATTAACAGAATTATTCCGTACGAATTTTCTAATCACGTGCTCAACCCTAACAATTCTGCTCTCAAATGTGCCAACGTTTATACATTGAAAAGTATTGTCTATGCACATTTTAATTAGAAAAAAACGAAAATTGTTTCGCGTTAGCAAATATTTTTGTTTTCCCGAAAACTTACTCATTTGATATTTTAGAAGTGAAATATATTCCTTGAATATTGATTAGTGTTTTATCTCCGAAACAGCTATCGCTAGAAACAAGATTTAGTGGACATAAAAAATATCTCGTTTATATATATAAATATATTTATGTTATTTATTTACGTTTAATTTTGTTGCGTGTATAAATCATTACTTGGAATCAGGGTTGCATTTTTTCCAAAATTCATTCGTTTTTTATATACAGGTACAATAATATGCACATAAATACCGAAGTTTTAAAATTATGATACGCGATATTATTAAATAAAATTATGATTACATAAATAAGTCACATTAAATTTCGGTGGTATCAGTAAACTCGATCGTCTGTGTGCCTCACTCGAGCCAATTGACTTCGCATGCGATATTCTAATTAAACCGCTCTGATATGTCTGAAAATTTACAGAAATTTTTTATATCATTGCAATAAATTAATAGGAGCTGCAGGATAAAAAACGAGTCTGTTTTGGAATTTTTTGTTTTGATTTTTCAAACGAATCCTTAATTTTGTAATCGAAAAATCATTGGGTGAACAAAATCATGAATTTTAATCATTTTAATTCGTACGCAACCAAATGTTACTTTAATAATGAAATGGTAATTAAGTTAAACATAAAATTAATCAATCATATGCTCTTTGAGTAATCACTTTTAATGAGAAGTATAACAACGACGACGACAACAACAAAAAAATGCTAACCATCTTCTTTTCGAAACTTTCTGCCATTCATAATACCGTAATAATAATAATATTTATTTCGGGTTTTTTAATTTAGCTAATTATTGAATAACTTTTTCTCTGACATACGAATAAATGTAATAAAATAAATAAGCGGACGATTTATTATCGATAGGATATTTTATTATTATTACGGTATATGCCATAATTTTTTTATCTTCGATATATACAGCATTAAAAAGGTTGTGTGTCTGCTTATAAATATATAATACATATAAGTTTTATGTATACACCATTTCGCTTAATTTCGCCGTTGTTTTAACGAAATTTGTTCTTATCATAGATGAGAGTTATTTTTAATGAAGCGCTTAATGTTAGTAAGACACGCACCAAAACGTGGAATAACTTGATGCATACGGGAATCCAGTATACACACAGTAAACCAGTGCCCAACACATGCAAATCGATATGAATTATTACGATTGCACTTCATATTTCTCTCACTGTATTATATACTGAATATGGAATTAACGTTAACATACACACTTGCATATACGCGAAAATGATTTTTATTTATTTTATTTTTTGGATAAAATACATGTGTATTCTCGCAATTACTTTTTAGTTTTAATTATTTATTAACTTATTTTAATATTAATTCTCTTTTTTTTGTTCGTTCTTTACTTACATTATTTTTAATTAAATTATGGATAAATATTTTATCAGTAGCTTAAGAGATTGAATTAAATCAATTAATTTACATAATTTTGCAACTTTTAAAGTTTATAAATTTTATACAAACATGGCTTTAAAGGTTATAAAGGGCGATGCAGTTTACTATTTATATCCATGAAGCTTTCACTAATTTTCACTATGAATTTAGAATAAATTACTGACGCCGGAAACTGAAGTTAAGCGCAATTTTCAGTGTTTGTTTAGTAATTATTTGAAAATCTGTTTATGGGAAAAAGTAAAAATTAAATTATTCCCGTCGAATATTCAATAGACTAATTTACGAAAAAAAGAACGCAAAAGAAATAAAATATTTGCTTTATAAATCATTGGAAGTGCGCTATATTTTTTGGTTGAGAATATTTCCCCCGAAATCTTTTTCTAAACATGTTCTGTATATTAAAAATATTCAAAGAATCTTTTTGCCATATTTTCTAACCAGATTATCTTCGCATAAATTTCATTATTCATTCAAACTATGTTAAATGTAAACATTCTATTCTATATACAAAAAAATGGATAATCTGTAAGGAAAATTCCAATGTTTTGCGGTTATTATTTGTTCTGAATTAATTTTTAGTTGTAAAGGTAGAATTAAATGTATTACTGAAAATGAATGGTATTTTATTTTTTATTTTAAAAAAATTGTTTAGCTTAAGCGCTTGAAATAACAATACTCGCCACTTATAGCGCATTATACGAAATTGAACAAAAACAAAACTTTGTATAAATAATAGTAAATGCACGAAACACAGCATATAAAGCACTCTTCACTGTTGACGCGGGGAATAAAAAAACGTTTTAATGAGTTTATTAAAATTGCACTGTCTTTCAACGAAATGCATGAATTATTTATTGTTATCTCATTAAAATTGTGAAACGTATGTGAAAATGGAGTAATAAACCATTGAAAATTACTCGTCTATGTTTAGCAATGCGATATTTAATGCAGCAAAACAAGCGGCACGTGAGACCTGAAAAGTGCTTTACCGCTAAATTATTCTAATTTTTGCGTTGCATTTCGACTTAATAAAAATTTGTAGCGTAAGAGTATTAAACCCTTGGAGAGATAGAAACTCTTGCGAATGTTAATTACATGATAACAATTTAGAATTTTTAATAAATACTCAATTAATCTGTTTCATATTGAAATTATTAGTTTACTCAACGGATTCGCTGTTGAAATAATATTTTTGATGTTTTGTTTGAAATGACATTCTGTTAAAGAATTTAGTAAATTTCGTGATTTTACATGAAATTGTAATGACATGTTTTTAGAATTTATCGAAATTACTCATATAATTTCAAAATACAAAGTTAATGGTGCTTTTAATTTTAAATTAATCAAATAAATGTCAAATATAAATTCGGTAAATGTTTGATAATGTACCCATAATAATCATAATAATAGGCTGTTGTACCAATCATTACCAATACCAATACTATTATTAGGAGTACGGGAAAATTTTAAACTTTGAAGCACAAACAAGGATTCATTTGACATTAACGTTAGTTTTTGGTAATACAGTATTTACAACTTAAATATGTAAATACTAGTAGTGGTGTTAGAGCTGCAATATCTTCATTTTTTCAAGACTGAAAACTTGGCTTTTTAAAGTATATATGTTTAAATCTAAAATTAATTTTTCGATTTTAAAATAGTAGCTCTACATTATGCGGTATATGCTTATACTCGCAAACTTCCCACTTCCACTAAATCTGGTTACAAACCTTAAAAAATTCACATTTTTTTCTCAGAAATGTAAAGTTCAAGTTCGATATTGAGTTACCAATTCGTAAACTTGAGAGTATTATTCGCAGAAAAACTTGCAAACAAACTTTTGCTTTGGTTTTTGTATGTTTCAATGCTTCTTTTTTTGCTTTAGTCAACTGCTACTCTATCTTTACACCGAAATTTGCTGTCACTCGTTAATGGCTTTTTTCACTCTTGTATTTCACACCAATTCATCTTAAGTCACTTCTAACTAATTTGTGGTTTTGAGTTAGTTAACGCATATTATTCATTTTCAATTAGATTTTAATAATTGTCACTTTAAGAGATCTTTGTTGGATCAAAATATTGGCGCAGTTGTCTACTCCTTTTGTTGTTTATCTTGCTTTACCTTTTAAAACATGAAGTTCATAAAAATAACCGCAAATCTATTGATTGCTTGAAAAAATATACACATTCTTGTCAGAAATATGTACCATAAGAATGTGTACATTATTATACGGGAACTATTTGTAAGTTGACGCTGGGATAAACTTTTTATTTTTTTCGACAGATAAGTTTTCCATTATTTTTCCTGAATTTCGTTTTTATCACATCTTTCTTGTAGTCTCGATTTCAAATATATTATTGATTTATTTTTATAAATATATATATATATCGCACGACAATTCAGTGAACCTCAGTATTAGAAAAGCAGAAAATTTTACTCAATTTAATTTAAAATTTTAATTCTTGTCAATATCGTAATAAAAAACTGTTTTCGTTAAACTAAAAATTCAACAAATACTATATTAAATTTGAGAAAAATATTTGTTGAATTCAGTAAATATGAGAAAAGCACTCAAAAAAGCGAATATCACGGTTACAATTATGCGATGCGTTTTGTTTTTACTTTATCCCGTAATATCGATTGCTATCTATCATAAAAATTCATAGCGATTTGTCTTGATATGTAAACGACACCAGTTCTAGTTATGAAACCGTATTCTTTCAGTCTTATATTACTATGTTGTTGTTGATTCGTATACTAAACAGCCGGAGATAAACATTATGATGGACACCAGGTTTCGCAAACTAATCGCAGTGAAAACTGAAACTCGGCTTAACATTTCGATATAACAGCGATTCTATGTTTAAGAATTTTTTCATACCGTACGGATTATAATTAACAAACAGACAGCAACGTTAAGATTATACCATTGGGAGAAAAACTAGGCAAAAATTTTCCAAAACACAAGTTCAAGGGAAAAGATTATGTCGGACTAGCATTAGACAAATAAAATATTTTGTCAGATCATTAACAATGTACATGAGGAAGGACTTTATTTTGGTTGTTTAGGTCGCAAGATGTTTAAAACTATTCGCGCTAAATGGGAGGACACGCTTCATAAACTTAGTCGTTAACGAAAACGTTAACTTTAGACCCGATCTTTAAATTCGTTACCAGCAGAGCACGACAGGCGAAATGTATTTTGGCGCACAACTTAGGCTCCGGAGGAAATCGTATACACAATAGTGGCTCCAATGCAAATCTTAATACACTGACCATGTTATTCGTTCGAACCAGGAATAGAACCTTCAATTAGTTTTTAGGGGGTCTTATTCACTCAATGATAGAAAACACGAGACGGAAATCGAGAGAGAGATGTATAGAATGGAAAATACTCATTGTGTCTGTGTCTCTCTGTGTGTGTATTATGAAAAAAGATGAATTAATAATATATTTTGTTAACCATTTTTTGTTCCATAATGTACAATGTAAAAGGAACTATATTTTTCGTTTACACACCATCAAAAATCGTTATTTTTAAGTTTATTTTACACTATGTTTAAAGTAAAGAATTGCTAATTATTAGTAAATAATGAATTGATGAGTGACTACTTTCAACATTGACGTTATTAGCCATTGCCAGACATTCGCTCAATGCTGGCATTTGATGGTTAACGATGAGTTTCGCTCGTGTTTTTCTTACTGATTTTAATGTGACATCGAATTTCCTCTTGTCGTAAATCAATTGTTAAAGCGTCCGGCGACAAGATATTGTTGACTGAAATATCCGATAAAGTTTCTCTGCCTGAGAAAAAAAAGATCGACGAAAGCGTTGTGAAAAGAAGCGCTGCGAGCGAAAGAAAATAATAAGAGATTTATCTAAATCAATCGCTGTGACATCTTCTGCGCGCTCAACATTAGCTCTTTTTACAGTTTGATCGCATCCCGTAATCATTTTATATTAAGGGTAAAGCTTTTGCCCATTTTTCGGCGTTTTTTTTCACTGTTTACTGATGCGATGAAAAATGACAGAAACCCTGCGAACGGGTGAATCAGAAAATTGGCGAAACGTTAAATGTGATATTTATTCGATAAGACTTACGATTCGTTAGCTGTTAAAATCACAGAATGACTTTTCACTGTCAAACCAGAAATGAGGAAAAGCGATACAGTATTATAGATATTTTTAACAAAATAAATAAACGAATAATAACATTCGGGTGACCGATGTTATCGATTTTAATAACATAACTGGAAAGCAGTGTAATAGACAACTCTAAGAGTTTCATACTTTATTGATATAAAACGTAATAAATTGGTTAATTTTAAATAATGGGCATAAAAATAAATAAATAAATAAAAAGCTCTTGACTGTTGATGATTTATTTAATCAAATAGTTTGCTTTTGGATGGTTTAAAACCCTAACTTTGGATAACTTTCGGACATTTATTGCCCAAACCGACGTTTTTACTTTCAATAACATTGAAATAATAAATGAATTATACTCCACATAAATGAAAGCCAGCATCATTTGCGAGTACGCTTTTTTCCCTCAGCGAATGATGCGGTTCTCAGAAGACGTGTGAATGTTGGCATATATGCCTATTTTAGACGCCAAGCTTTATTACACAAATCTTTCTTTTCGCCTCATATATTCCGCAATAGTTATATCATAAATATAATAAATTGGTCGTACAGCTTAAACACTTATATTTAGCAGTCAGAGAAAAATTTATTAATTAGCTCCGAGTGATTATGAGATTGCTTTACATTACTTATTTTTGTTGGAATAAATGATAAAATTCGTAACTGTGCCGTAAAACTATTTTCTTGTATTTTTCTTATTTTAAAATTTTTTTCCGAAAAGAAATTATGATCGGATTATGAATTTTATTATAAGCCTCTTTTGACCAGAAGTAGCGACTAATATCGCACGCTTTAGTGACTTCCAAACATGTCATTTTTGTTGTTTGCCATGACAGTGGTATGCATTGGCAAAACTATTTCACTACACTACTCTTTTTTAGCGATTTATCCACCAGTTTGTCTCTCACTTTAGCTATAATAATGTACTTTAGTTTTCATTCGCGTGTTAAGCGCAGTTTTCCCGAGCAAAATTAAAATTTCAAGTGTCACTCTTGCTCAATGATTATTAGCCGTGCAATTGAAATATTATTACATTTGCATACCTAATAACAGCGCACGTTTGCCAAATATATTAAATATTTTCAGCTATTATTGCATTTTCATTCCCTCTCTCTCTCTCTCTCTCTCTCTCTCTCTCTCTCTCTCTCTCTCTCTCTCTCTCTTTCTCTCTCTCTCCTCTCTCTCTCTGCTTGAGAGAGATCAGAAATCTACTATTTTTGTGTTCATAAAATTTTTGTTTTTCTTTGATAACTTTTTTATATAAACGCAGACATTAAACTATAGCTCATATATAACATTTATTATGCCAGATGTGCTTTCATGAGTTAAATTGTCTCTTTATTATAAGTGATATACTGTTGCGTATATGTCTGCGGCATGAATTAGATAACCTCGCCATTTACCTATAAAATATTCGATATATATATATAGTTTCCCATAACGAGTACATTAGCCACAAATATTGTCTGGATTTTTATATTTGTTTGTATAAAGAATATATGGTTACTTTCTTAATATTGTGCAACAATAATTATTTCTGATCTTAATGTAAATTTATATAACTTTTTGACATAACAGTTACTACGATCATTTTGTTTAATTAATGTACAGTATTTGTAGTAAACGTGGAGTTGCAAAATTTATTAGATAAAATGAGCATTTTTATATTAAAACTTGCAAAATTAATTTAATCAACCGAATTTATTTGATGATTTTTTTCGGTTAAAATACTTTAACATAAACTTTTAAATCAATTTTTTAATTAAAAACATTCTAATTTGTACTGAATTAATCTGCTGTATTTTAAATAAAGGCAAGAATATTTCTTCATTACAAACATGATTTTTGTAATAAATATCGTTACAGATTAATGTAATAAAATATCACACATCCAATTCAGTATAAAACTCATCAAATTACATGTGGTTAATAATTGAAAAATGTTTGGACCCGTTTACAAACCCTATTCCTTGTAACATACTGATTTAGAAGCGTTTCACAAAAGATTCTTGTGATTGCAGAAACCTATTAAATATCATATATCAAGTTCTTAAGAGCTTAGTTATAATCGCAAGTTTATAAGAGTACATAATTTTTTTAGGACAAAACGAAAGCTCGTTCTACGCTTTCGCAAGTTCACGCAACTTTCTTATCCAATTTATAGCGTGAATTGCACTCAATTAGAAAGAATATTCTCTATGTATCACTTTTCTCTTGAAAGCGCGAAAATAGTGCAGAGAAAACTAATTTTTTGCTGTCGAAACTATAACGCTATAATTTTTGGATATCTATTTCTCCATGGAGTAGTTATTAGACAAAATCAAGACATATACACGCATGTCTGATATGCCCGCTAATTTGAGCAAACATTTTCGGTAAAAACACGAGTTATAATAAATACTGCATATCACTTGATCTCCGTTTAATTTGTTCGCCTAATGTTATTTAAAACGATATAATAATTACATTTTTTTTGCCCAATACGCATTTTGTTCCCGATAATTGCCTTTTCAGTGTCGTATTCCCCGTTTTAATTTGCCATTTTTTCGATTGTAAACTATACCGACGCTTAAACAAATTTTTCAATTAACATATAGATTCCATTTGTTAGAGACACCCACTAGATTGTACTGATAGTTTTAATCTTATGATTTAATCGAACTAAATTTAATTGAAAACATGAACTACGCATTCATTCATTCATATTTAGCCACTTTTATAGTTTTCGCTCATCCGAATAATTAATTTACTGAAAAATGAATTAATTAACTTTCTTTCCTCCTATTTTTCCATTCCCATACCGTACCATTACCGGAGCTAATATCCATTTCCCCTACCATTCCACGGTAATGGAACAAAATTTTCAATCACTAGTTTGTGTAAACTTATGGTAAATTTTTACTGATATTCATTAAATTATGTTATGAATTCCAAAATAAGTTTGATTAGAACTTTTTACTCCATAGAAATATTGCGTAACATTCAGAAAAATATGCTGAAAGTTGAATACTTAAATCACAATAATTTAGCTTTAATAATAATGTTGCATTTATTAAACCAAAACATTTAACATACGGTATGTAAAAAATCACCCAAACATGTAATAAAATAATTCACATGTTATTAGAGCTATGTTTATAAATGATTTATTCTAAACAAACTAAATATCACCCAATTAGTAGCCACTGTGTGAGATGAAACCATATATAATTTAATATGAAAAAGTAATTGAACCAATTCTTAACTGTTTTCACGCGTCTAATTCTTTCAAAAGAAGGCCTCGAGAGTGTTGACTTTTACACCCAGTGGATGTATATAATCTTTTATAAAGAAAAGCCACACGCGTTCGTGTTTTTTTTTGGTAAAACCTTACAAAAAAACATTTCGAAACAAAACATTTTATTATACAGTAATTCTTTATGCTCGTACTTCAATTTGTATTCCCTAGCTTTTTTCTTAGAAGTTTGCAAAATTATGCCAAATGTGCGAATCATTGATATTATAATCTATAATATTTAACCCACGAGAAATATTGCTGTTATATTGCACATTATGGAGTAAAAATTTTTCTTCGATGTGAATTATTTTGAATTGGCTTTATATTTTTACAAGAATTTTTTAAAAGTTTGAATATTAATAAACTGATATTATTTTATGTATGGCTCTGCGTCTACAAAAGGCGCAGAGCAATACAACATACTAATTTTCCTATGCTCTGACTCGTGAGCTATACACTATTGAAGACGCAGAGCCAATTTTCCCGTCGAGCTGTCGGGCTTTTGCACCAAAACATAAAAAGCCCGAAAATTTTAATTTTGGTAAAAATATTAAAGAAAACATTATTAAAATATACAAAAATTTTAAAAAATAATAAAATATCATTAAAACTAATTATTATTTACAAGTAAACATGAATGAAATAAAATTATAACCAACATAGATGTATAAAATTTAAGTCAGAATTTGACTTTGTGATTAAAAATATTTTTTAGTAAAATCGGGCCGGGTCTGGCTTTGATTAATTAAATTTACCGGGCTCAAGTTTGTCGGGCTTGGATAGGGCTCGGGCCTTGAAAATTTTACAATTTCATAGTTTATTACCGATAATAATACGCAAAAAGAAAAAAAATCTTATTTTAGCCGTTAAAATATAGAAAAGTAAGAGAACTATTTTGAGTAATTTATTATTTGAAAAATTAATGGGCAACAGAAATATTTACGCCATAAAAATTAATTATTGACTTTTTAGTTTGGTTTTTAATTTTACCATAGATCAATTTTCACTGTAGTTCTTAATGAATGCGTTATTTTTACACGTAAGCTTAATTTATTAGCCGTTTAAGCGAGAAAAAATGTGACGCGATATTGATGATACTGATCACGCTATATCTAAGAATAGAAATGTGTCACATACTGATAATCATCGAATATAATATTTCTTTAGTGAAAGCTTGTTATTTTATTTGTGATGATGGGGAACAAAAAAATAAAAATCTCTGCAGGCCGACATTGAATGTCAAACTGTAAGTTAACTACTAGTATGCTTTACGAATCAATACGTTATTTATTTTTTAAAGCCCGATTCTTTCGATACTTTTTCTTTGATACGTGAAACTTAAAAAACTTTCAAATTATAGGAAATATTTTATTTTTTTCCATTACCAGTTCAAATACATTACAGACATTTATGCGCAACATTGAACCGTTTACTAGTTATTTTAAATCTTTTCTTTTGAATATTACGAAACGCAATTAATTGGTTATCAGTGGATAAATAATTGTTGTCTGCACAGCTCTTTCGTAATGGCATTGAAATAACAATCCTTCTTGGAGTCGCTAAGAAAGGAACACACATTTCTTTTATTTCTACTCTATTATTAGATCCGACATTATTAATGATATATCAATTTACATATCATTTAGACATAGAGAATACCGGCGCGCAGACACCCTAATAGTCCCATTGTTAGTCCTTTCTCGTGTAATTCACTGTCACTTGAACCGCAAATATCTTATTCTTCGTTTACCTATATTTCGTAATGTAGCGATAATTGGGCTCTAATGAAAATTTTTAGTTCGCGTGTATAATGAGATAAAAAAATAAATTGAATTGAAATCACTTTTCTATAGAAAACGAAAGAAATCTATCGTATAACTATCATGAATAAAAGTAATTTGAATTTTTCAGTGTTAGTTGGAAAAATTTTAAAAAAGTAAATTAATTCATAATATACCATTGATTCATGCTTAGTACGGCAATACCGCGAATAACAAAACCGCGAACGATATCACAGCGAATACGATAATAAGTTTTGTTAAACTTTTTGGTCATTTGTCTGTTTAGATTAAACTTAAACTTACCGTAATTAACAAAATAATTTCAATTAAAAATTTAAGTTAAATTAGTTTTTTATTTTAATGAAATTATCAAAAAAGTTTAGCAATACTTATTATTGTATTCGCGGTTATGTTATTCACGGAAATGGCATGGAACCCTTATTTATGTTATTATCCATAAGCCACGGAAATTTAAGTTTGAAAACATTGAAAGTTTTAAGAAATATTATTTTTTATTTTACTCTCAGGTAATAAAAATGTTGATACTAGTGGTACTACTATTTCTAATATGTTGGGGACCGCGGCTTATAATGGAGATAATAATCAAATGCTGTTTGTCTGTGTTCAATAACTTCACTTATCTATTGCGCATCACATTCTACTTGTTGCCATTCGTTCACTCGTGTCTCAATCCAATTGTATACGGATTTATGTCCACAAAGTTTCGAAAGCGTATGTTTCGCTTCTTTGAGCGCAACTGCATTGTTATCAGAAGTAGGCGATACTTTCGCGGCACTAATCAGTTCAAGAATGGGCGAATGTCGGCCTCCATGTCCACCACAATGTCAACCACAATGTCCACCATGTCAATGAGCAGAAATGGTAACTCCAGAATGAACTCGACCTATACGTTCACGTCGATGTCAGTGCCGCAAGTTGCGGTCGATTGTAATAGTAAATACACGCTAAATGAGACGCCATCGATTCATATGTAAATTATTATTTATCATCCATCTATTTGGGACTAATAAACATATTAAAAATTATATTTTACATTTTATAAACCAAAAACGTTTCATAAAAAACTTTCTCAGCCAAAAAAAATTTAAAAACTCAATAAACATATATATATTTTTGCGCATTCAGATTATTTGATTAAGTTAACCATAGTTAAAGTGCAAGTTTTATGCGTTTCGTATTCTTTTTTGTTTTAACGTTTCCATCTTCTCACCAGTAAAGCATAATAATCACAATAACAAGTACCGTAGAAACAATAAAAAAAAATAATAATAATAACATTATCATCTAATTTTAACACTAATATTGTCATTAGTCGTGACATTTGTTATCTATTTGCGTTTGATACGAAAATCTTCCAGATAAACGCTTAAAATGAAAAATTATGTCTCATCTGTATCACTAATAAATTAGATTTCACTTCAACTGGAAAAAAGAAAATGAATTTGTATCATATATTATAGAGTGTACGTTACGCTTATTTCTTAATCAGAGACAGAATCTATTAATGGGAACAGAGTTAATATGTTTATATACTGTTACTGTATATTGTAATACATCTTCGCTTAATTCAATTCACGCTTAATGACCAAACAAGTTCGTATTTTAATTATTTATATACTGTATAACAACTTTTCAACATAGAAATTAAATGTATATGAAACACAGATAAGCTATCAAAATAACAATTTATTTGTAAAAAGTTTATATAAAACAAACTTGTAATGCTGTTGTGTAGCTGACATGGGGAGCATTACTCTACAACTGGATACGCGATTAAACCTTAGTCGCGAATATATTTGTAGCACATCCATTAAAAAACACAATTTACTATAAATAATTGTTTATAATGTAACCAATAGTTACCCAAGGTCTAAAGTGCTAGGGGGATCATATCCTCAAAACCTCAGTTTTTAAGAGGGCCTAAACTCATTGGAATTAAAAGACAATTTTTTTGGTTTTCAGGCTAAAATGTTTCTTCAAACAAAAAATACCACATTCTTGATTTTTCGGGGTGGGGTGTTAGGGTCAACTTTACCAGAATTCTAGGGGGTAAACACTGGGCAAGCACACCCCTTGGGTAATTATGAATGCAAGCATTATTGTTTTCTACCGAAATATCCTACAACATTGCTATTAGTCGCGTACCCCATTCTCATGCTCCCCATGTCTATTGAGTAGCCATATTTTTTTGGTGCACAATTTGTAATATGTAATAATATTTAGCAAACATGGATTATATAAAACTATTCGTATAAAAAACTAATGTTGTATAATTTTTAACGTTGAATTTAATATTGTAATTATAAATTTTTATTTGGCAATAAAGTGCTTACGCGTTAAGTGTAATAATATACGCCCAATGTTATACTAACCTATATAATCACTAGACTGTTTTTTATATGATCTGTAAACAAAAATATTTTTGTCGGTTAAACGCTTAAAAATAGTAATCGGGGAAAAATCAAATTGATATTTGTTAAATGTATTCTAGTTTAATAAACTTTTTTTTGGAAAACTATATTTAGTGTTTCGAAAAATAAAGTAACAGTTATTTTGATCGACTAGATTTCCAGAATAAGTAAAAACGATGAGTTTTTTACTTTATTTTTAATTAGTCATTTCCAGTAAAGATTTTTTTAATCCCCCCAGTATTGTAAACGAGAATCATCGCTATGACAATAATTATCAGGATCTTTCAGAGTGCTCTCTTGCTCTTTTATTCTGGATCGATATCACTCCGGATTCGTCAAATGAGCCAATATATATATATATTTAGAATCAAATGGTAATAGTAGTTAAAAAATCTAGACTATATGCGGAGTCAGAGTCAATAACTTTTCGTTACTGTATTTTCAAAGCGTAAAGGTATGAAATTCGTTGTCATAGTTAAACCGTACGTGTGAAGAATAGAACGATGTGTTTTAGGTTTTATAAGTTCGTCAAATATTTCGATAAATGGACAAAAATTCAAACTAAGCGTGATTTGTTACTTGTAAACGAAAGTATTAAATCTAAACAAATTGTTCTATCGAGTTATGCGCGATTCAAATAAAAATAAAATATTACATTATACTGTAATATTAATACCTTCTTTGCTTTAGGAATATTTCAATATAATCATTTATAAAAAAGTCCAATATTTGAAAAACAGTTATGCAGACATACTGTGCTCGCCTATGATAAAATGAGTTAACTTTTAAATTTTCACTAATAAACTCTAAGTAAAGAATGTTCCAAATTATAATCTAGATGCTCATCCATACCATAGATGCTCACAGCGCGATATAATTACGTGTGTGAGTGAACGAGTATAACGCAGTCGTGCATCCTATTAGTAGAGTATTATGTGGTGCTCAGTGACGGAAACATATCGCGCTGTGAACATGTATGTTCCATACCATCTATACTGAACGACCTGTAGCGTAGCGTATTCAGTGTTAAATGAATAAAAAAAAGTATCAAAGTCTAAACATTTTTTGTTACACTGAATACGCTACGCTACAGATCGTTCAGTATTGTCGGTATGGACAAGAGAGCACTTCATTGATTATAATATACATTTTTATAAATTTTATAAATTTTTATTGGCCCAGTAAGTGCTAAAATTTATTAACAATGATTTAATGTAAATTTTAATTAATAATTATCCAAATTTTTTATTTAAAAATGTATTTAATCTACGCTCAAAGCTCGAGCTTGGCAATCAACTCTTACGCTCGACCCTCTCGAACAACAAAGAACAACATGTTGTGCATCACTGATTAAAACTTTATTCGTGCGCAATTTTAAAATCCTATAGGAAAAATAAGCGCACCATAATTACACTAATTAAAATAAGCTTATTCAATGGTAATGACATCAACAAAGTTCTAACCCGACAATCTATCTTTAATTAATTTAAATTAGATTTTATAATTTTTAAAATTAGCTCGTCTGAAAATACTTACTCAAAAATAAAGAAATATACTCATTTTAAAATACTTTGTTCCATAGAGCGGCTGGGAAATCAAAGAAATTAAAATGTTTTGAAAAGCTCTTAATTTAGAAAGAATAATAACAACGAAAAATGTTACACTTTAAAAGGCAACTACAATAAAATTTGCATGCATTTAATTAAAATTTAATTATTTATTTAAAAAGACTATGCGTAAATTGTAACGCATTTTGCTGGGATAAGTAGTGCGTAAATAAAAGGATTTCCAATGAATTGAAATTTTTATAAAAGCGTCAGTTTAAAAACAGGAATAATAGTTTTAATATAAAACGGTAGCTATTATTAGGGAATATATATAAGCGCTTAAAAAGTATTAAAGTTTAAGATTATTATTATTTGCTTTTAATAATGTTTCTTAAGTTTTTTTCGGAAATAATCAAATCTAGATTTTAAATGTGTCCAAATGGGTTTTTTAGTACGAGTTAATTTTAAGCACAAATTAACTAAATGTAATAACATACATAAAACTAAATGCTAAATTCAAGATTTCGCATCAAATTTTTATCTTCAACTAATAAATGTGTAACGTAAGGAAAATTAATTTATTTGCAGCGTTTGTTTAATGCAAATATTATATTCAAATATTTTCTAATTATATATGGAAATTTATAATTATTCTAAATATAGTAAATAATGCGCATAAATTAAATTTCAAAAGCATTTTTATCAAACTAACGATAAAAATAAAATTTTCATAGAAAACTCAAATTATAACAAAATTGGAATCAGTAATCGAAATAAAGCAGAAATTTACGCGAATTAAAGTAATGAAAGCTAAATAAAACCTATTTTAATAACAACTTATATTTAACTAAACACGATATCAAATTTAATATAAAGATTTTAATGATAAAATTCAAAACAACATTATATTTATGTAATTACTCAAATTTGATAAAATAATTGGCATTAAGTTATAATCATGGACAGGGTGTCCTGGAGAGGGGGCTGGCTCATGGTAACCCTCCCCCAAGAATTCTCAAAAAAGTTGATCCCCCTACCTAAAAATTGAAAATGAACAATTCAATGTATTTTTAATGTTTTTTTGGCTGATGTCAGAAAAATTGTCGTTTAAATCCGAGTAATTTACCCTTCCCTGAAAATTTTGAAAATTAAGAAAATTAATAACCCCACCCCTAGGTCGACACACTCTGGGACACCCTGATCATGGACCATATTGTTGTGTCGCCCAATTATTCCGCTGTTAATGCATTGTAAAAATAATTATACAATAATGATAGAATGATATTACAGTCGAGTCATTGAATGCATTAATTAATGATACTGCCATCGCATACGAGAACTTTAATATACTTAAAACAAGCATGATTAACGACATCAACATAAATGATTACTGTTAATACATAAATTTAATAAGAGTTGATTACCATGTATGACAACTTTTAACGATAAATAATTTCATTTTTAAAAATTATTATATAATTTAGTCTATTATGATTATGATAGCCACCGGAATCAATGTCCAGTTTTTTTAAATAAATAAAAGAAATACAAAAGAAACAATCCATGACAAATAGCGAGTTCATTTTTTAATACGTTAATGCAGCGGTTTTCAAACTTTTTCTTTATGCGACCCAAAATTTTGAAAAAATTTCTTCTGCCACCTATAATTTCAAATCTTTGTTTTTTAAATCGCTAATCATTTTCAACATTTAAACTTGGGTCTATATTTCGATTATACGAATATATTAGGTGTCATAATATGTTTGTTTTTCAATTGTCATCTTTATGTTACGACCTAGAATTAATGCTAATCCCAAGAAAGGCTTGTTTGGGAATCTCTGTGTTAATGCATACTTATGCTACAAGTATATTAGATTTTAATCGCTTTATTAATATAAAACTGCAAATACAATTGCGTAAGGACATACTCAAATCCATAAGCTCAACTTTTAAATAAAAAAGTGAGCTAAAAACTATTAACAATATTTTTACATTAAATTAATTATGCTAATAATTTTAATAAAATTAATTTTGTTTTGGAAGTTGCATAAGAATAAACTTGTAGATTTTTTTTTAATTTTTGGGAGGAAGTCTTAAATATTCAAAGATAGCTCATCTTTTCTTATCTTAATGATTTCTTAAATGACAAATATATTATATGCCAAATCCCTTTATTATGATAAAAAATAGGTGAAAATCCTACAAACAGATGCACGGACAGACATTTATGGTCAAATTCATAAGCTTCTCTTTGGATGTATTCAATAACGTGGGCGAAATAACGTTTGTTGAACAAAAAACCAACAATTATTCTAATTTGTTAATAAATTATTTAGTGCTAACATAAAAAAACATATACACTTTTAACCCGAATCTTAATCTCTCTCTCTCTATATATATATACTCCGTATACAGTTTCCTTAAGTAGTAAGGGGAGGAACTGAACCACGCTCCGCGTGGTTCAGTTCCACCCCAAAAAGTATTTTTGTGAGCACTATGGTTCAGTTAGTCCCAAACAAAAATGCCAATGGGTCACAAAGTCCCAAACATTTATCTAAAATAAAAACTCACTGTTGAGCGCACTAAGGAACTTCCCCTTAGGCCATGCCAGTGCCCTCTTATTACCCCGTAAGGTTTCGGCGAGGAGTTAGTTCCGCATAATGAATACAA
>JAQIXJ010000080.1:0-58002 GCA_034700185.1 Phthiracarus laevigatus | reverse complement strand
GTTTGACCCCCCCCTAAAATTTTTGAAAAGTCGGAAAGTAACCTCCCCCCAGACCAACACAGTCTGGGACACCCTGGCCAAAACAATAGCTAATGGAATTGTAACAGCATTACCAATTAGAGTTGATTATGGCTTACATTTAGTTTTCATGATTTAGTCTGATTAGTTTAATTTCAGTAATATTCATGATTATCAAATCGAAGGGTATTGTGCAGATAAAGTAATGGTCTATAAAATATATTACCGAATTAAACGTGAATTCATGTCAACAAACAACTATTAATCGTAAAACGATTTAACAAATAAAAACATATAATGTATTGTTTAATCTGCGCTCCCTTTTCTAACAATAAAATATTGGAAATGTATAGTTGAATATGTGCTGCCGTCTAACGTTTCTCGCGTTTATTTAGAACAGAAAAGTTTTTAAGCCTTTTCTAAAAATTAAGGCCACAAACTTTCGAATTAGACTAGTATAAATTTTCTAAATCTAACCCCAGTCAAAAACTTTTAAACAGATAAAAATTGAAAAAAATAAAAAAAGTCTTCAGACAGATAGATTAAAGGACATTTCAAATCCCAATAGCATAGCTGACTTTTACAAAGTGAGCTAAAATCAGTGGAAGTTTTTTATCATTATAAAACTCCTAATGTACTGACAGTACAGACAGACTTACTGATGGGCATAATCTAAGCCATAAGCTCGACGTTTTATATTAATATGCGAGTTTTCTCAGCTCGTTTCATAAATTTTATAAAAATACTCGGCTAAGTTGAGATTTTAAACCTGTTCAACTTAAAATACAAACTAAAGTTAATCTTTAACTTTTAACTTGTAAACAAACTTTTATTATCTGAATATATGGTTCATAAAAGCATTTAACAGCTATTTTGGTACAATATTGCAAAAATTTATTGTGTTACATATTAAAACTACAAAAATTCGTTGTTTTTTGGAAATAGTTTGTTTTGTAAATGAGTTTTAAATCACTATACATTTTTAAACTGAATTAAATGGACGTCATATCTTATCAAAACCTTATGCAAAGTGGGTTTATTATGATCTTACGATTTATGCAATTCTTAATATTCTCAAACAAAAATAAAACAAGTTACCCGGTTTAACTCTCATGTTTAAAAATATTAAGGTCTCGTGATCAGTTAATTTTAAACTTAAAAATTTATTATTAGTTAAGGTTAAAAGTTAAGATTATCCTCGATGCTCGTTATAGTTTAGTTAATTATCGTTTGTGTTTGTGACGGTATATTTATCAAATGTAATAAAACTGAAATCAAGGTTTTGATAGGAGAACTGTTATGACATCCAAAACCAATATATCTGCTTTTGCAGTCAGATAAATAAAGGAGAGCACTACTAAAAAATAGAAATAACTGAACCCTTTATATTGGGTTTAATATGATACTATTTAACAAATACTTTTTGAGACAGTTTTGTTTTTATTTAAATTATTGTAGCTTTCGTAGAGTTCTCTCTCCATCAGCAATTTCAATACTGATTTCACATACATTGGCAGAAGATATTCAAATATTTTATTTAACAAAAACAGTGATATTTGATAGAGTTTAATGATTTAAACTAAACTCTGTAATTCAATATTAATAACTACGTAAATACTTTTAGCATTTGTTATAAAACGTTTCGAGTAAAATTTGTTATAAAGTTAAAGCTATACAGTATACAGTAAATTCTATACATACAGTATAACTGAATCGCGAAATAGAAAAACAAATGAACTGATAAGAAAGCCTTTAGATAAAACAACGTGTTAACCGACCTGTTGTCATCTTTAGTATTATATAATGTTTTATAATCAGGGTGTCCCAGAGGGGGCTGGAGGGATTACTCCCAGGATTTCTCAAAAAGTTGACCCCCTACCTAAAAAATGAAAAATGACATCTCTATGGGGAAATTTTTTTAAAATGATTTTTCTCCGATGGCAGAAAAATTGTCGTTTAAATCCGAATAGTTTGACCCCCCCCCCCAAACCTAAAATTTTGAAAAGTCGGGCAGTAACCTCCCCCAGACCGACACTCTCTGGGATACCATGTTTATAATGCATTGCGCATTGAGTACAAGTGTTCAGTAGGAGTTGTCGTGTTGTCTGCTTCATATCGTTTACTAGTATTCTTTATACGCTCTCACAACGTTTAGTGTTACTAACGTGTAAGTTTGAATCAACGCTTAATAAATATAATGGCACCCATTCTTGGTTATTGGAATATTCGTGGAGTTCGTATTTTTTAACAATTAATTAAACGTTTTTATTTTTGAAAATTTTAACTTATTTTAAATGTTTTTTATTTTTGCATATTTTTGTTTTTTTTTTGTTTAAGTTTCTTAATTAAAGTCTAATTCGATTTGTTTCGATTTAAATCATTACTTTATTAAATTTTTTTTTTGAAAATATCAATTAATTTAAAAGCAATAGTATTACGGGTAAAATGTTCATTAAATAAATCCCTTTAAAGTTTTTAATTTATTTTTTGTTAAAGATAGTAGTAAACCAATAATTCTTATTATTACCAATATTACTTAAAACTCCTGAATTTTTGTTTTCATGTTATTTATAATTATAACTATAAAATTACATGTTATTTGAATATTCCTGGATTATTGCTTGATTAAACTAAACTTTTTGAAAAATCCATAGTTAAAAAGACATGGTTTCATGAGAAAAATCCTTAGAATTCCAACTCAAAATGCGCCACCAGTAATGTCTTAAAATCTTTCTTTCATTATACAATAACTTGTTAACGCATCAAGTATTGAAAAATATTTAATCATTAAATAAAATAATTTTAATAGACTAATAAAAAATTGATTTTGCTGAATAATCATGAATTTAAAACTTTTTCCTTTTTCCTTACTGAAATTACTCGGTTATTAGTCCCGACCTTGAGTTTTAATGTGATTTTCGTTTTCTCTTAAATTTTTTTAAAAGAACCGAAATTTTTAGTAAATATTTTCAGTAAAAAAACTAAATATTTTAAATTAGCGCGAAGTTTGAGGTAAAAAATACATAATTCGTGCATGAAAAGTATGATTATTTTTCTCAGAAAATATCGGAACATTTTGCTTAGCTTTTAAACGATTTTAGCTCTTTTTTAATTTGAAAAACTATAAACAAGTATTTATCATTTGCGCTAACCGTCCGCCCAAAAGGATATAAAAACCTTAAACTTGTTGAGCAGTAAAAAATGTTTTTGCAATTTTATTTTGTGGTCTTTTTCTGCTAAACGTCGCGTCAAAAACAAATATTATAATAATTAATATTCGAAACAATAATTACAATTAACATAAATTATATTTTCTACTTCACAAAAATAGTTGGCACAACAAATCCGGCTTTTACTGGCATACACTGAAACTGAATTTGAAGACAAGCGTTACAATTTTGGACCCGCACCTGAATATGATCCAAGCGAATGGTCAAATGAGAAATTTTCTTTGGGACTTGACTTTCCAAATGTGCACTTAATTAACATTTTGTTTTTTTATTTCTTAAATTAATTTATTGTCGTCATAATAGCTACCATATTATATTGATGGAGACGTAAGATTAACCCAAAGTGTAGCCATATTGAGATACTTGGGAATCAAAAATAATCTTCTCGGCAGTAGTATAGAAGAACAAAATCGAGTGAATTTGGTCGAACAACAAATAGTGGATTATAACATAACATTCGTTAGACTGTGTTATGAGCCTAATTTCGAAACACTTAAATCTGGATTTTTGGAACAATTGCAAAAATCATTAGAGCTTTTGAGTAAATTCCTGGGAACTCGATCTTATTTAGCAGGTATTTCTATAATAAGATTATTATATAACATAATGTAATAAATTTTTGTAATTGATTAATAGGTGAAGCGATAACTTATGTAGACTTTCTGGCTTACGAATACCTATCGAAACTACCACTTCTGGCGCCCGATGTTTTGGCTAATTTCGATAATTTGAAACAATTTGTTGCTCGCATCGAAGCATTGCCCACTATTGCCAAATATATGGCATCTGACAAATATTTGAGTTGGCCTTTGAATGGAGACATGGCTTTGTTTGGCGGCCGTACTGGCAAACCCAATTAAACCAACTATTATTAACTTTTTACTTTAATATTGAAATATGAAACTTTTTCGAAAAAATTAATGTTTTTAACAAAGAATATAATCTTTATTTAGCAAAATAAATAGCAGTATATTTAATCTCTCAATAGAACTAAAAACATCGCTTTCATTTATAAATTTAACTTAAATTTTCTATTATATTATTTTTAACTATTAAACGAGAGATACATTCATAGTGAGCTCATTTTTCAATTTTTAAATCTGTTCTTAGCCATTTATTTATGAAAAAAAATTAAGAACACTCTATTAGACAAAGTAGCTTTGCTAACACAGACAGAAAGACAGACAGACAGACAGACATATGGTCTAAAACAGTAACTACTTTTATATAAAATGTGAGCTAAAAATTCTATGGTAATGATGTTTTCTTGCAAGTTAAATATAGAGGTACTTAGTGTTGTAGATTTCCATTGTTTAACCAATCATTGTCACAATTGATTTAATGAAAGGTTTAATTGTTTAGCCAAAGCAATAGCTAATGGAATTGGAACAGCATTTCCAATTAGTCGATACTTATCAATAACACTGCCACTGAAAATAAAGTGATCTGGAAATGCCTGTGAACGCGCCGATTCTCTAATCGATATAATCCTATGTTGAATGGGGTGAAGAACTCTTCCTTGCTTTGATATTGGCTCAGGATTGGTAACTGTGGTTGGAAAGTATCCCATTATCGATAGTCTGCCATAAAGACCAGACCATTGATATTGTCTATTAGCGGTATGCACTAAACACCACGGAATAAGTGTATTCTCTTGTCTAACGCTTGCAGAGTTACATTGGTTACCAGAAGCGCACGAACATACGCCTCGATAATCTAAGGTCTTTGATTTTCCATTCTTAAGATCTTCAAAATTATAGATTAATTTATTAGTAATAGTCCGATCGTCCAACGGGTGTCTAATATTTGGCAAATCACGCCAATCGGCACCTGCTCTATGCGGTATATGTTCTATTCTTGCGCGACACAGCGCACTCATTTCTTTGCAAAAATGATTAGTGATCACATTATTTGGATCAGATTTCGAGCGCAAAATCTTCTGATAATGAGTAAGCGGACATTGCTTATAATGCCTTAATGTTTGGCGCGCGTAATCGTCTCCTAATTCTGGTAAATCACTGATAGCGTCGTCAACATATATGGTCCTAAATGGCGCCGAAGTGTTTACTATTGTCTCGTACTTACGATTATCAATATTAACAGCTAACTGACACTGTCTTGCGGAAAACACGTGAGTTGGTTCCGGAAATGAGAATAATTTAGTGCCAGATAATGCGCCAATAATCACAGTACGCCTTCGTGTCTGAGGTATACCGTAATTTCCGGATTGAAGTATAGCAAACTGGCACTGATAACCCATTCTTATAAGGCATGAAAGTGTCATCTTTAATATCACGGAGTGCTTAAATAAAGCAAAATTACGCACATTTTCAAACAATACGTATTTGGGTCGATAGTAGTCGACAAAACTTAAAAATGAAACTACTAACGAATTTTTGAATTGCGAGTATTGATTAGTCGAAAATCGATTCATTCCTGAAAAGCCTTGACACGGAGGACCTCCCAGTATAACGTCGACCTCACCTTTTTGGGGTAAATTTTTCCCTGATTTATCCACGTTAATACCCTTAATGAGTAAATCAAGAAAATGATTAGCGTCTTCTTCGTAAACAATAGCCGAAGGAAAATTTGCTTTGAATGAGTTTGCGGCCGACGAGTCTTTTTCAATCGCCCATAATTTGGACGATAAACCAATTTTTTCAAACCCATAAGCCAGTCCACCACAACCAGCAAATAAGTCCAATATATTCAATTTTACACTATTTTCAATAACTTGATCGTCATTTTTAATAAATTTATCACAAATAATTTGCGATGGATTCGCAAATGTTTTGTTAACTGAATCAATAACTTGATTAAAATAAAATTGATTGGGATAAACGTAGAAATCACTAATAAACGAATCGTCATTTGTGCGGTATTTAACGTCACAAATACCACGCAATGAATCGTAATTAATTTGCATTTCTTCATCGGTCCAATATAACAGATTAATATCACAGCACCGAAAATCTTCATAATTATCAAAAATATTATGCGGTCTATAAAATATATTAACGATTAATTTCGTTTCTTCAATTGTATCGTCAAGTTTTTTATAAATTTCTTTGATATAACCAACACTATAAACTTTAGGCAAATCGTTATTCGATCCTTTAATGTGATCAGTAAATGCTTTGCGATACTTTTCCGGATATATATCCTCGTCATAATCACTATCGTCATTATTATCCGATTGTTTTGGTTCTTCATAATTAAAATAAGGCAAATTGACGGCAGTAGTCGAGATAAAAACACAATTTCCAACAAAGTATTGAACATCATTATAAACTATACTTTTATACTTTATAGTTGAAGATTGCGTATCAAATTGATCATCAATTAGTTGTTGGCCCAACTGAGGTATTTTCCGAAGCATTTGGTTGTCGTTAAGCAAACAACTGACACACTTAAAATCATTGCTATCAAAAACTTCGAGAGGTAAATCTTCGAAACGACCACTCGTTTTGTGATACAATTTATTACAAGTTAATTCATTTGAATTGTTTAATAAATCAATCTCAGAACTCAGCGATATAAATATCCGACTAATAATTTTACAGATATCAATATCAGAGCAATGCGTGGTCATAAATACATAATTAGCCGGTGATGTCTCGCCTAATACTGTATCTTTTCCGTAACTGTGGAAACCATTTTTAGTTAACAAAAAAAATAAATTTTAAAATTTTAATCTTACCAAAACAAATGAATGTGACATATCTTTTGTCTGCAAGAGTTGCTAAACATGAACATAAGTCTACCGAATTTCGTTGAATTATCTTCATTCCGTAACACAATAAAATCTCCAACTGTTAGCTAAAGTTAGAATTAGAAATAATTTAATACTTAATAACAAAAGAATTTTGAAAAAAAAACAATTTTTTCAACACACACACCAGTAGCTCATTTATTTTAACAGATTTAAAATAACTTCTTCTGGCAAATTTATCTTCGTAAATCGCATCCCCAATCCAATTGATTTTTAATTGATCAGATGCTATATTTAATACGCGCCTCGAAATTTTATTTTTACCGCTGTTCTGCGGATCTTTATGCCTAAAACTCTTCTCAATCACTTCACTAAACATGGTATCAAAAAACTGGCGCACAAGCGGTGTGCTCGCTGTCAGTGAATCACTATTCGCTGCTCTTCTCGCGTCTATCCTCGCAATTGGTCTCATAGCGCACGCGGTGTTTGACTTTTGTTTGGCACAAATATTAGTTCCCGATAAATAGATCAAATCTTGTATCGATTGAGTGTCTATTAGAGCTAACTCGCAATCATCTCCGGCCTCGTCATAACTTTTTATTTGGTCGACAATAAAATTTGAATAATCTATTAACGATTCCTCGCTGAATGCTTCATTCCGTTGTTTAGCAGATTCGACTAATTCTTCGTAACTGCAATCCGGGTTTATCGATACAGTCTCGATCACTATTTTCGTAAGGAATGCCTTTTTTGATAATAATTCAAATAAATGGCGATAATCTGAATGAGAGTCTGATAAGATATAACTGGCATATGGACTCTCAACTCCAATGATAACGCGTTCGCCGCCATCGAAACCCGCGATCCACCATTCGGCTAATGGACCTACAAATTAATAAGTTGTAACGTATTATCGCACCGTTCGAGTAAAGTGAATTTTTTTATCTGACTTTTTAGACATATATGGATTTGGGTATTCTGTCCGTCCGTCCGTCCGTCTGTCTGTCCGCACTCTTATTCTAATAAAGGGACTTTAATCTTTACTTTAATAAAGGGATTTTACTATTTTCTTATTCTAATTAAGGGATTTCCATGTTAATATGGCAGAAAAATTGGCATAAAAATGGTCAAAAAAGGCCACAAAATTGGTCAAAAGTTGTGAAAAACAGGCAATAAATAGATAAAAATTGGAAAAATAAGGCAAAAATCACCAAAAAAAAAAAGGCTAAAATTGGGAACGGGATCTCCCGTTTTTATATGAAAGTCTTAAAAATGTTAAAATAGACAAAATTAGTTAACATCTGAACGGGATATTCCGTTTTTATAGTAACAATTTGGACTAAAATGATAACAATCGGATAGAAATTGCCAAAATCAGAACGGATATTCCGTTTTCATTGCAATTATAAAGACTAAATTTTTTAAAACAGAATTGATTATTGGCTTGTTTTATGTAAAAATTCAATTTTATAAAAAATAATATAAACTAATGGGAGCGAGCAAACGGAGAGAGCGAGCGACCATATACTTACTGAAATTAACTTTACAAAATCAGATATTATGACCGTATCGATCTTGTTTATTTATAACGTTACGAATTTTATAATAAATATGTTTGATTCAGTAACTTTTTGATAATGCCTGACAAAACATTTTATAAATCAACTTTTGTTTGATTTTTAACGATTTATTTAAATAAAATTGATGCAGAAACGTACCAATCATTTTAGCGGCAATTTTCGTTTCATCTAAACAATTATTATCCGTCGAATTATGATTTTCTGCTAACTCAACGATTGGCGATACAAATCCACACAAATAGACGTGACAGTCGTGTTCAATCATGCCATCATCGATGGCGCACAGAACGCCATTGCTGTCGTGAATCACGAATTGCGTGACTCTATGTTGCGGTCTGTGTTCATCGTGGCTGCCATTAATGCCGTTAATATCGTTATTGTGGTTATCGCTGTCTATTGATTCGTAAAGCCATAGTAAATTGTTATTTGTCAATACAATCGTTTCTTCGTGCGTTTCGTCCAATGTTTCGCAATATTTACATAATATTTTATTGTTTTTCTCGCTAATACAATGTTTACGTTTTCGGTTTAAACGTGAATTCATGTCAAACAAACAACTATTAATCGTAAAACGATTTAACAAATAAAAACATATAATGTATTGTTTAATCTGCGCTCCCTTTCTAACAATAAAATATGGGAAATGTGTAATTGAATGTGTGCTGCCATCTAACGTTTCACACGTTTGAATTCGGTTGAAAAGTTTTTAAGCCTATTTATAAAAAATATGGCCACAAACTTTCCATTAAATTAGAAGATATTTGTAATCTTAGAAAAATGTTTGTAATTTAATGAAAATCAATGGTATTTGTTTTTGACTATGCAACATTAAAAATTGTTTATTCTCACATTAAATATATAAAAATTTAATATTTGTGTATAACGAATTTTAATAAATACTAAAATAAAGCTAATTTATTTTTACTAGAAAGTTTCCAGTTTTTTGTTAATAAAGTTTTTTCAACTTTATATGCCTATACATAATAACGGATTTTTTATCCGTTCAGTAATATTAATGGTACGGTTCGGACTAAATCGAATGTTTGTCAGTTTGGTTCGGGTCGCAGAATATCTATCCTTTTAATAAATAGTGAAACAATTTTCGATTAAATCGAGATTTTATAAAATTTCATTGATATTTTATATGACTTTTATTTTAAATTTTTATGTAATTGTTAGGTTAGATAATTAAAAACTCAATTAAATTATTGGACAAAATTATAAATATGTAGTATATTTGACTCGTAATAAGTTGAACGTTATAGGTTATTGACGACTAGTAGTAGTATTGCCACTATAAGGCACGCGTTAACGCGTAACCTATAGTTGATTTATTCACTGATTCACTGAAGAGGAATGGAACCACCGAAGCATAAATGTACCACAATTACCATAAAAGTGAATTATATGTAAAACATAGAAATTATAGAAGTAATAAATTAATACTTGAAATAAGCACTAAAATGAATTTAATGATTGACTATACAATGAGCTACAATCAAGTGAATATTGAAATCATTATAATATAATGATTGTTTAGATATATTAAAAATAATCTGAGTAATAATAATTAGTATTGAAAGTATATGTATTATAATATGAGTCAATGGAAACTTCTAGAAAGTTTGTAATTAGATTAAGTGATGTGACTTTAGTTCACATACACTACAAAATAACTGCTATCTGTTGTTATAATTTTAAATTGTATTTGCCTAAAATTTTTAATAAGACTAAATTAACTGAATACTAACAAAGCAAGTTTATTTTAATTTTTGTTGCACGAAAATGTTCTCATAGTTTATGCCACGGTTGGAGCGAAAACTTGTTGCTAAAATAGTTAATTGAAAATCGTACCTAATAACGTATACTGTAGTGATTCAGCGCTATATACGGTATAAGTTTGTCATGTATTGCGCATTGCGGAGCAGAGCAGAGCAGAGCAGTGTTGTGTTGGAATCGTATCCGTCATATGTGTGCATACATACTGTGTGTGCTCTGACAAAACCTTACGCAAACGTTTTAGTCTGCTTGAAAACGCGACCATTTTTTCTTTTGTTACACTAGTTGTCCGCACGTATCACTCGATTTAATTACACTTATCATTTAATTTAGTTGGTTTGGCGCACACCATCACCGAAAACAACGATTAACTAAACACGAGAACACAAAACGATCGGTTTTTCGCGCAACAATAGGTCAGTATAGATGTCTAGTTTTGTGAGTGGTTTAGAATCAGATAAGAGTGAACCACAATCGACCAGACCATCAAAGAGGCAAAAGATAAACAACAATTGTGATAATAGTAATCAGAATAATTGTACCAATAATACAAGTACTGGTAACGATAGCGCATCACTCAATCATCACACCTCTTCATCATCGAATTCCTGTCAAATGGTATGAAACGCGTTGTCTGTTGTTGTTGTTGATGATGATTATGTTTATGCGGTGATATTTTTTTGTTAGGGCGAAATGTCTGAAAATGGTTCCACTGTTAACAATAATTCAAATAATAATGAGATCGACGAATCGCTTTACTCTCGACAACTATACGTTTTGGGTCACGAAGCCATGCGACGGATGGCCAGCTCTGACGTATTGGTCTCAGGAATGGGCGGTTTAGGCGTAGAAATCGCCAAAAACGTGATTCTCGGTGGCGTCAAATCCGTTACTATTCATGACGAAAAAAATTGTGTTATAAGTGATCTCTCGTCTCAGGTATTTCTATTTTGATTACTGTTTAATGGATATGTTTCAATGTCATTAAAACTGATATGGAATATGTTTTTGCAGTTCTTTCTAACAGAGAGCGATATCGGACACAATCGGGCGGAAGCGTCGCTCAACCGTTTGTCTGAACTGAATCCGTATGTGTCGGTGAAGTGCTATACCGGTAAACTGACCGAAGACCTTATCGCTCAATTTCGTGTGGTTGTGCTCACGCAGTCCACTGTCGCCGAACAGTTGGCTATTTCTGATTACACTCACGCCAATGGCATCGCATTAATTATTGCCTCCACTCGTGGTTTATTTGGGTTTGTTATTTCTTTTATATTTACTTATTAATATAGGAATATAATTGTGTTGTGTTTATTGAATGACAATCTAACGCCAATTTTGGCTGAATTAGCCGGTAGTCATTAAAAAATTGATAACGTGTTTACATTTAAAATCTGTAAATAGATTTTCTTTCTATTATTTGTATTATTGATTGTATCGATTTTGTCTCTTGCAAGTCTTTATTGCAGTTTTATTTAGTTCAATGCTTCTCTGATCGCTTATTGCAAGATTTTATAGGCATAAATACTGAAATTTTAGAAATGAATCGTTTTATCAAATTTTTCTTAAAACATTATGAAACGGAACTCGATTTAAGTATGTTTCAAATTAAATAATTGCGTAGCAAAGTATTTATTTGTTTCTAAGAAGTATACGCGCGGATAAGCAACAAATATTTGCGACAACAATTCGTTTTAAATTTAAAAATCGGGTTAGAAATGGAAGAGTTTGCGAAACAATGAATTAGACTACAGCTGCGGCGTTATAACGCAGTAAATGTGATTTCACGCTATGTTGACGGAATAATTAAACTATTTAAAGAAAAATCGTTGATATCATTGCGTACAACTGAAATAAATATATAATCGCTATTATATGTAGTGATACTTTTTATTTTGATAACGTCTTCAATTACCTTGATTTAATTCGCGTGAATTAATCTTATGATTCGGTTAGAAAAATATTTCATGAAAAAGAATAGAGAATTTGAAATATTTTACTTGTAAATAATTACAGTACTGATAAACTGGTGTGTCATTGATTAGCTTGAAATTGTATAATAATTATAAAACGCTTCGTTACATTATAAATGATGGATAACTGGCGAAGCAATACGATTTCATTCATTTTTTAATTAGTTCTTAATTTGAGCATTGCTATGAATTCTGATAGAATAAATATTAGAAGTTGTTAAAAACAACTGCCATATTTTATCTATAAAAACGATCGATTTCTGTCGTTTTGCAGTTCAAAACAGAAATTTTAAGTGTGGACTATACTTATACTGTACATGAGTTGGCTGACCATCTATAGATTTAACTTTTCATTTTAACTGTAGTCATTAATTTTTGAATGCTGTCGTATTTGAGTAAAAAAGCCTATATGAAGCGTTCTCTTAATTCTTGTAATTAATTTAATAATAACCAATGAAGCAAACACTCGAGCGGGTGGCACACAGGGCTTAGCGTTGAGGGTCGAGGGCCGGTATACGTTATTACAAATATTTTTTTAGATAATTTAATTAAAAATTTATACTACAACATAGATAATTAATTGTAGATAATAATTGGTTGTATAAACATATTCTAAAGGTTATGAAAAGGTTTTTATATTTTTGAACATTTTTTACTTTAAATGTATTCATGAAAATAAATTTATATTAATTTTAAATAACATTTTTTAAAATTAAATGTTCACATACCGTTTACAGTATTAACGCTCGTGTAATGAATGTTAACTTGGAAATACTCATTTTACCGAGGGTAAGGGTGAGGGTTAGCGTTATTTTTTTGAGGAGTGCGAGCGTGAGCGCTCGAACCCGTGATACACTGATAATAATCACATGTCGAAGATTATAGTATTATTAATTTTCATTTTCTCAAAATGAGATCACTTGACTGAAAAGAGTCTTTTTTAATCTGGATTATGTATTTGATGAATAAATTAAGTGTATATTTTTCATTAAAATATTTGCTACATATACTTAACAGTAATTTTTACATATTATATTATAATCGCATTATATATTGTTATTTAAAGCAAAGTTAGGAATTAATCGGGTCACAGAATATTTTATGAAAATCAGATTTAATGAATGAAAGTAGTGAGCGCTTAAACTGTAAATAAATTCAACGTTAACTCAGAATAAATGTTCGTTCGGTTTTTTATTTTCAAGTGTATTAATATTGCGAGGTTTAGCTTAATATAACCCCAGAACTTTTAGCTTATAGCTAACAAAAACTTGTGACAAAGACATTATAATATTGTTGCAAAAGTTATGTACAATAAAGCATTAAAAGTAATATAAACTGAAGTTATAAACAAAATGTGAGATAACAGGGAGAAACATATTTTCTTGAGTTATAATTCTGTATTTGAATTACAAATTGGTAATATCTAAGCATATAAGATCTATTTGTAAGCTCAATAAGCCCACAACGAAATTATGCTTATTCTTGTGATTTTCTATAAAAACAAGTAAATAAATCTACTTAACTTATAAATTTGGATAATGTGATATTTGAATATTAATGTTAGTAAGTTAACTTTCTAAATACATTTTTTATATTGATTGCCAAACATAGTTATAATTATTGGCAGCCAATCAATATAAGGCATGGCTAATCTTATATTAAATACTTCATCGTATAAAAACTTATAGAAAATTTTTAATTTTTAGGCAAATATTTTGTGATTTTGGTGATAACTTTCAAGTTATAGACCCATCCGGTGAGACACCAGTTTCGGTAATGATTGCGGGCATTACCAAAGAAGCTGAAGGTGTGGTCACGTGTCTCGATGAATCTCGTCACGGATTCGAAACTGGAGATTATGTCACATTTAGCGAAGTGCAGGGAATGGTTGAACTTAACAATTGTGAACCGCGAAAGATCACCGTTTTGGGTCCGTACACTTTCTCAATTGGCGACACCAGTAATTTAAGAAACTATATTAGAGGCGGTGTCGCAACTCAAGTCAAAATGCCTAAAACTCTTCATTTTGTGAGTAAACCTGTTTTGATTTCGTTATTTTCGAATATAAGTTTAATTAACTTGTTTATAGAAAAGTTTACGCGATTCGTTTATAAAACCTGATTTCGTGACATCCGATTTCGCCAAATTAGATCGACCACAACAATTGCATTTGGCGTTCGAATCGCTTCAACGTTTTGTCGAACGCAACTCACGTGATCCGCTTTCTTGGAATAAAGATGACGCAACGCTGTTTCGAGAAATATTCGACGAAATTGTTAGCGAACGAAATATCGAACTTGAAATCGACGATAAATTAATCAATTTATTTTCGTATTTGTCGCGCGGCGATGTGTCACCGCTTAACGCGGTTATTGGCGGATGCGCTGCACAAGAGTTGATGAAAGCGTGTTCCGGAAAGTTTACTCCAATTTATCAATGGTTTTATTTCGATGCGCTCGAATGCTTACCACTCGATCCCAACGATTATCCAACCGAGAAGTCTACGCAACCGCAAAACTCTCGATATGACGCTCAAATTGCAATTTTCGGCGATGCTTTCCAGCAAAAATTAGCGAATTTGAAGTATTTTCTCGTGAGTATACTGTATTTTAATAAGTACTTATTAATTATAACACTGCGAATCGCTTTTAACTTTGATCATTATTATTTTCAGTTAAGGTGATATTATTTTTTGATTAGAGAAACAATTTATCGATGCCTTTAGTTTATAATTTAACTCTTACTTTATAATTTAACTCTTACTTGAAGGTTTTGCTTATTAGATTAGATTATATTTAACAAACGATTATTTTTTACGACTAATCCTAGTAATTTATTATATTCACATTAAAACTATTTGATGCTATAATAAGCTTACATCAAAATAGACTAAATTCTAAGGTTTGATATACCTTTGGTACCGATGTAACGAAGAAATAACATACAAAATGCTTATTAAAAACTTTGTAACTTAATTCTTATTCCGTAACAACAATACTGCTTATCGGTGTTTAAAATTAGTGTCAAACAATTACTTTAAATGATAAAATTTGTTATTGTTAGGTTGGAGCGGGTGCTATAGGTTGTGAGTTATTAAAAAATATGGCAATGATGGGCGTGGCAACGGGTCAAAACGGTGCAATTTGGGTCACCGATATGGATATAATAGAAAGATCTAACCTTAATCGCCAATTTTTGTTTCGTTCTGGCGATGTGGGTAAAGCGAAGTCGGACACAGCAGCGGCTGCTGTTAAGAAAATGAATCCCGCCATCAATATTATTGCGCACCAAAATCGCGTTGGACCAGACGCCGAACAAGTATATGATGACGTATTCTTCGAGAGATTGGATGGCGTGGCCAATGCTCTCGACAACGTAGACGCTCGTACTTATATGGATAGGCGTTGCGTTTATTACAGATTACCGTTATTAGAATCTGGAACATTAGGTCTGTTTTGGCAAAATAAATCATGAAAATTATAATTATGAAATTAATGTTTTTGTTTTAAATAATAGGTACCAAAGGCAATGTTCAAGTAATTATGCCGCATTTAACTGAGTCATACTCATCATCGCAAGATCCGCCAGAAAAATCCATTCCTATTTGCACTCTAAAAAATTTTCCGAACGCAATCGAACACACGCTTCAGTGGGCGAGAGACGAGTTTGAAGGCTTATACAAACAAAACGCTGATAACGCATATCAATACCTAACGTAAGCAATTAACAATTATAAACAAATTATGTTTCAACTAATTTAACCGTAAATAGCGATTCAAAGTTTATGGAGAGGACACTGAAGCAAACCGGTAATCAACCGCTGGAAACGTTGGAATCGGTCAAAAAAGTTTTAGTGGATGAGCGGCCAAATAGTTTCGAGGACTGCATTAAATGGGCGCGAAATTACTTCGAAGAGCAATACAATAACCAAATCCAACAGCTACTATTCAACTTTCCACCCGAACAATTGACTTCATCGGGCGCTCCATTCTGGTCAGGACCCAAACGATGTCCGCATCCCTTAAAGTTTAATAATGATAATGAATTGCACGTCGATTATGTTGTGGCAGCCGCTAATTTAAGGGCGTTTATGTATAATATACCCGAATGTCGCGATCGAAATGCTATTATAACTTATTTGTCATCAATTAGTGTACCAAAATTTACTCCAAGATCAGGTGAATAAAATAACAATAATCATTAATAATACTTTCTTTAATAAATTTATTTAGTAACCTACCGGTATATTGATATACAGTATATTATTATAATTAAAGTTTGTTTTTCGAGTTACTCTAAATTAGTGTTTACGTTGATAGGTATTCGAATAGCGGTGAACGATACTGAACTAAATAGTGATGGCGGCGGTCTCGCCGATATTGACCGATTAAATCAGTTACAAAACGAAATTCCCAAAACGGATCAATTGAAAGAACTAGTGATCAAACCAATCGAATTCGAGAAAGACGATGACACCAACTATCACATGGATTTTATAGTGGCTGCGTCTAATTTACGTGCCGAAAACTATGACATACCTCCCGCTGATCGACATAAAAGCAAATTAATTGCTGGAAAGATTATTCCAGCGATCGCGACCACCACTTCTTTGATTACCGGATTGGTTTGTCTTGAGTTATATAAGGTTTCATTCTTTTTAACATTCTTTTTTAATAGTTTTGTTATTTAATTGTTTCTTTTTTGGCTTAATATTATTTTTTTTGTTGATTACTAACAGTTAGTTCAAGGACACAATAAATTGGAACCAATGAAGAATGGTTTCGTTAACCTCGCGCTACCATTCTTCGGTTTCTCTGAACCAATGCCTGCGCCAAAACTAAAGTATTACGGCAATGAGTTTACTTTGTGGGATCGATTTGAAATACAAGGAGAGCTCACTCTAAAACAATTTCTTGAATACTTTAAAGTAATCAAAGCTATCTTTTACTATTTATATAACGTAATTAATTTTATTTTGTGTTTGCTTGTATGATGAAGAATGATCACCGTTTGGACATAACAATGTTATCGCAAGGCGTCAGTATGTTGTATTCATTCTTTATGGGAAAAGACAAGCGCGAAGAGCGCCTTAATCTTAAGTATGTTTTCGCGCCAAATCGTTTTTTTTTCAAATTTAATTATTGTTAATATTTATTTCTGAATCTGTTTAGATTATCTGAAGTTGTTAAACGCGTGTCGAAGAGAAAAATTGATCCGTGGGTTCGGTCTCTGGTATTCGAGTTGTGCTGCAACGACGACACCGGCGAAGACGTTGAAGTCCCTTATGTTAAATATACACTTCCCGAGCATTAGGTTTAATGTTTAATTAAATAAAATGAGTGAACCAAACATCCGATTATATAAATTATATATTAATTGATATTATCGCTAATTTTTCTTAAGATTTGATGCAATTTTTTCCTTTGTTTTTAAAATATATAAGTTATTTGCTACAAAACTAATAATATTTTAAATATTAATAACAAAATAATTATAATTATTTAAAAAAAATTTTGCTATAAATGTCTTGACTTTAAATATTATTTAATTGAAACTGTAGTGAATTTTATTGATTTGACGCCATTTTTTCATTTTATTTAATAGACAAAACGAATAAATTTATATCATAATCAAATTAAAAACAATTGTTTAATATAATTGGAAATGGGATGCGATTTCATTTGATTTCGTTAACCGCATCTGCAACTAATGAATGATACGCGTGTATATTTTACCGTTTAATTATTTTCGTATAAACAATATTCCTTTCGTAGACAATCTTGGGATAGCTGTACACTCGCAGTAAATTCAAGCGCTTATTGGCGTAGTACTTCTGATGTTTTCCATTTATGTTAGCGTATCGTTCCGTACAAGTGTTGTGAGTTTCGTAGTATCCGTGACTTTCAAGCAATTCTTTAATACGTTGCGGAAAATGTGGCGAACCATTCTGTTGGAGAATAAAAGCATTCCAGCATTTATCTACGGGTATCCATGACTTATCAAATCCAAAATTTCCCAAATCAGTAACTAAATCGTCGTCTTCGGCAGTAATCAAATACCTATAATTGGCACGTCGTTCGATACATTGATAGCGACAGTAAACATTTCTGCCAACATTTTTAGTAAAAAATTAGTTAAGATATCAAGTCATAAATAAATAAGTTATAAACGGAAAATAATTACCTAACAATCCATTGACTTTGATCCATATTTGCGTTGATTGATAATATCTTAATTATAAAGTTAATTGAAATAAATAACTAATTGCGTAACGAGTGAATCAAAAAGTGAAAATGGATCGACTTAAATGCCAAGATATGGCATATAATACAAATTGCAAACGGTTTGTCCGTCACTTTTAAACTGAAATTCTAAAAATTTAAGCCAATGTAATAACTGGCTATCGAGATGGCTCTAGTCTAGCGGTTAAAATGTTAAAATATGACTGTTATTTTGGGTGTCAATAACAGTTTAAACTACTCGTATTACTCAATTATTACCACCCGTTGTTCCCCAACTAATCCCTAACAAATTATTTGAAATATAATCGTTTTAATATACTTTTTAAGTTTACTAAATTTTTTTGCTAACACTTTAATTCAGTTTACACACTTTTAGAATTATTTTAAATGCATTTTAATCTCTAGATTTTTATAAATGAATTAAAAATCTCTACATATATGTTTATGCTCTGCTAACGATTAACGAAACGTTATTAAAATATTGTCGGAATAAATCGAAATAATCCACTTTTTTGAAATGTTTACAACAAATGGCATGTCTTTTATTTATCGCTATTAAATTGAATCGAATCAATACAGTTATATTAAATATAGTCTAAAGTGATTTTATTAATTTATATCATATCATTTATATTTATATTTCGTACGCATATTTCATTACAATTACTTTAGAATATCATATGTAAATCTATTAATGCCAATTATAATCAAATGGATGGTTATATCAGTCATCCTCATCGGGAATGGCGTCCAAACCTATAGACCACATATGATTGGCCATATAATGCTTCTGGAGAATAGTGTCGGAAATTCGTTGGTCGCGTCTGAGAAGCCGACGCGTTGGCGGTTCCATAGTAGTGGTGCGACTCATAGGTACGGACCATGAAAGTGAATGCGCCAGCTGTACGTGTATATCAAATCTATTGAAATACCGATCAAATCAATACACGCAACATACGAACCCATGGTCCGAGTTCTAGCATTGTCAATCCTGCAGCCATACACGCCACTGATGGTAAAACTTCGTACCACATTATTTTAACTGATAATTGATTATAACCAAATCAATGGGTTAGCCAGTCATACGTTTTTATTTATTCGTATATTTAATAATAAAACGTACTTTATGAGCATATAATCGCTGTTTTGCTTTGACTATAAATGTAAGAGAGTGGCGACTAAATTTAGAGTCTGTGCAACTTAAGAATAGACAAAATTTCAAGCAATCTAACCGTATCTCGATAATTATTTTATCTTATTGTAGTCTATTCACGATGCTATATTAGACTATAGGTTCCCATTAGACTAGTAAACGGGTACCCGGGTCGGGTTCCGAAATTGCTATCGATTTACTAGTCTAATTCCCATTCTAGGAGTTGCGACCCTAAATAGTGCCTTATCAAGAAAAAATGGTATGGTTTGGGTGGAAATATAAAGTTATCTATTCGGAAAATTAATTTATAAACACATCTATATTTATGCAAACTGTTGTAATCTATATATTTTTATTACAGCTATGCAAGTACAAAATTTGTACATAATTTTAATTTAGACCCATTTGTTGTTCCTAAAAATCCAGATTTTTTTTATATCAACTGGAAGTTATGAAATTTTTAATAATTTTTAATTCAGTCGTATAATTAATAAATTTTTATTATTTTTAGATAATAAATAAAAAACAAAATTACCACTGTAAAAACAATATATATTAGGAAATGTCACCATTGCATTAACAACTTTTGCACCGCTTCTATCATTTGACGTTGTTTTTTCCTGTAAAAATATGTTAAAAACAAATTTTGGGAAGTATTTGAAATGAGAAGAATTTCCACGGATTTCCATAATTCACAAGGATTTTGATTCCGAATTTGGCGACTGTACAGTAATATTAGTACAAGTTTTTGATAACTTTGATAACTTACTGATTATTATTGCATCAAATTTAATACCGGAAAATCTAATTTTAATTAAGCACTAAAACTTAAAATTTACGCCAGCAATTCAGGAATAAAATTGATTGAAATTAAAATTTAATTTCTAGTAGTTTAAAGCACCAGTTGACCAGTTAAACTTTTCACCTGAATCTCGAGTTAAAATTTTCTAATCATTTAAAGTTCAAAATATTACTAACCGTTAAGGTTAAAGTAAAAAAAATTAAGAGTTAAGGTTAAATCTTAAGACATTTCTTTAACTTTTAACTTTTAACTTTTGTGCATCTCTATTGTTTTAAACTTTAAATCAACCAAATCCAATAAACAGAGCGGACGCACGGGTGCTATGCACTAGTATGCATAGTATTACATCATACGCGTAAAACTTATCTTATGAATAGTCTGCACGTTTCTCATCACAGATACAAACACAAATATACTATTGTTTGTGCGAAAATATAAACTTAATCGCAAGTTAGAAACAATTTTGTGGCAAACAATCGATAACATGACAGCGCCGACAACACTCAATACAGTTAAAGGAATCGTGGCATTAGTCACTGGTGGCGGTTCTGGTAAATAATCCAAACAATTGCAATCATTTATAGTATTTATGTTAGAACTGAATTCTTCTTAGGTTTAGGACGCGGAACTGTTGAACGATTGATAAGTTTGGGCGCTAAGGGTGTGATCGCTTTCGATTTGAAATTTCGTGACAAATTCTCATCGGCTGATGTTCTGCCTTTCGAGGGAAGTGTTGTGAGCGAAGAAGACGTTAATCGCGCATTAGATCAATGCAAGAAAAGTTTTGGTCGACTCGACGCTGTTATCAACTGCGCCGGTATTCGCACTTCGGTTATGATTTTTGTTGCGATCGTTAATTGTTTGGTTTATAGGTATCGCTACCGCTAAACGCATTTACGATCCACGAAATAAGGCAACTCATCCATTGGACGCTTTTCGGCAAGTATTGGAAGTGAACACAATCGGAACTTTCAATGTTAATCGATTGTCACTTGGATTAATTGGAGAGAATCAACAGGTTAACGGTCTTCGTGGCGTTCTCATCAACACCGCATCGGTGGCCGCTTTTGAAGGACAAATTGGTATTTCGATTGCTGATGACTAGATATTTTGTGGCCATCGAATTACTATATGTTTATTTATAGGCCAAGTGGCATATTCTGCCAGTAAAGGCGCAATCGTTGGTATGACTCTGCCGATCGCTAGAGATGTGGCATATATGGGCATTCGATGCGTAACCATAGCGCCCGGTCTCTTTCAGACCCCATTGTTTGACACACTTCCTGAAGTTGTCAGAAATAATTTGGCAGGACTTGTTCCATGCCCTAAAAGATTAGGTAACATAAAACTTATATTTATGCTTTTAGTTTTTTTAACGTTACACTTTAATTTTGAACAAAATAATAATATTTTGTTTTTTTTTAAATTTTTATGGTTTTTTATCCATCCGTCAACTTTAATTTAATGTGTTTTTTCGTCGGTTTAGGTACTGTTGAAGAATACGCTCATTTAGTGCAAACAATTATTGAAAATCCAATGATCAATGGTGAAGTGATTAGATTGGATGGTGCATTGCGTTTGCAACCTTAACATACATTTTTTTGAACTTTATACCTTTTTATGATCATGTTTTGAATAGACTAGTATAGTAAAAATAATTATCGATAATAAAATTATTGAATTTTCATTTTTTTTATTTGCATAATTTTTTTTAATTAGGTTATAACTTATGTATTTTCAATATTATTGTGTGAAACAATTAGTATGTCTTACCCCATTTACTCTTATCGCTAAGAGATAAAATAAATGCACTCATTTTTGTTTTTCTCGTATAAACAAGTTAACTTATTAATGGAAATCGAAAATGATGTGTTGATTATAAAGATGTTTAAAGTTTTACGGTTCATATGCATACGGTATGATTTTACTTTACAACTTTTTTCCGCAATTGCATTCTTTAATTCTTTATTCTTGATTGCAACGCCGGATGTTTCGAAAAAAACAGAATTTATTTAAATAAAATCCGTTCAATAAAATTTTACTTCAATATATTTAAAAACAAATTTATATGAAAATTTCATTTGGATTAAGTTATAACGAAAAGAGCAGACTAAAACAATTCAACCAAATGCCGCAAACCTGCGATTTATAATTGTTATAAATGAAAGAATACGGTAATCACTTTCGTTGCTATACCCAAAATATAAAATCAAAATGTCCTTTTTATTCAGCTAATATAAAAGAATTATGTTAAAAAAGAGTCGACATAATCATATTAAAAATGTAAAAAATTGTAAATTATTCATTATAAAACTAAATTTTAAGTTTTAATTAATGACTTGATCGATAGCTGCCATAATTCTTATTCATCGTATTACCGATGAGTTATAGTTTTTTGTTCATGCTTTTCGATTTGGCTTTTTTAGCGATTATTTTGATATGTTTGGGAGCGTCAGGCGTTGGTATCGCTGTTGTGGTCACATCCGTGTCATTTGGAGGGTTAATGCGTAACTAAAACAAATATACGGTAATTTTAATATTACTATTAGCAAGGAATATGTATTAATTGAGTTATGTATTAATCGATATATACCTCAATGCGTTGCTTCTCAGCGCACGCATAATCGCTTTCGTCGATATCGTTATAACAGTCGGACTTGGCTTTCTTAGGCAAACCGTTTCCCTCGTATTCGCATAGTTTATCGAGTGGTATCGCTTTCACGATCATCTTTGACATATCCAGCGGTTTCTCTTGAGGACAGTAGAAAACTTTTGGAGTCTTGATGTCGAAAACGATGGACTTTCGCATCATATCACTGCTCGACACACCGATCATAAGCACAATGGCTATTATTGTCAACTCTAAAAGTGTTTAAATCAATCGTAAATTGATTGGTACGTCAGTTAAGTAATTTATTAACCCAATAATAAATATCTCACCCATCGTTTCTCACTGATGATATTATAGCGTTAACGAGTTAAATGAAATTAAAATCGGAAGTGTTATGGTATTACGAACAGATAGCAAGAATGATAAAAATGTTAACCATAAATGGCGTATTGATTGACACATAAAACCGGTTTTGTTTCTTAGAATTACTCGGCTTTGAAGGTCACTCAACTGAAAGATTTCGCAGATATAAAGTTTTCAACTTTTCCTATTTATTTCGATTATTATTTTTTGTCATTTTTATGTTTATGTTAAATTTAAAGAATTTTTTCGATTATGCATACGCTAGTTGTTACATATCATGCCATTAACTTTATATATCAATAATTTCCAATACTGTAAACATATTAAGGCAATAACTCATAAGTTATGAGAAATAACTAAATTTAGCAGTTATGGGTAATAGTTCGACGCAAAATATGAATTAAATTTGTAATACAAAATATAGCCGATACTAAAATGTATCGTATTTATAATTTATTAATAACAATATAAAAGCGCAAATGTAAAACAATAAATTTAAAAGTATAGTATAAATTTGAATTAAACAAATTCTATTCGAATTCTAATTCATTTTGTTCTAGAATTTGTTTTAAAATTTTTATTAGAAAAAAATATTATTCTTATTTAGAAATAATTTATAAACACATTTAAAAATTTTAATGTATAATACGAAAAAGGAAAAGAATTTTCTGAGCTTAAATTAAATTTATTAATGTCCATTTGTTGATCATATCCGTCCCATATCCAAACAGTTTTTACAGCGATGAACACAACATATTTCAGTTATTTAAATGCAAAAACCAAACAATTTTTGATAATTTTTGATACTCGACAGTATAGCGTTTTTAATACGCAACGGTTCGACACTGACATTTATAGTCATCATCAGGCGATTTATGCTGATTTAAAATTTAACTTAAAAATTTAATTATCCAAAAAAAAATTTATAATTCCTTACAAACTTAACAGCACTCATTAATAGGGATAGAGATTTCCTGGTAAATCCCGGTTTTTTCCTTTGATCACATCTTCGGGAGATTAATACATTAACTTCTATTAACCATAACCATATAATTAAAAGTGGTTTAATTTTCCTGATTTTTCCCGTTTTTGTTTGATGGTTTTGAAAAAAAAGTCACGGAGTTGTACTGTATGTTATTTCAAAAAAGTTCCTGTTTTCACTATATTTAGCGAGAAATTACTTAAAAACTAAATTTATTAAGTGTTAAGAAAAAAATCCTAACTTCAACGATTTCTGCCATATCACAGATTATGAACTTCGAAAAATTACAACTTTTGCTCCTATTGTATCTGTAGAAGTCGAACGCTCTTTTTCTCAATATGAAAACTTATTGAAAGAAAATAGACAGCGATTTTCTGAAGAAAATTTAAAAATGTTTCATAATATTCAGTTTAATTCTTTTTTATAAATAATTATTTTTCTATTGGAATAAAAAAATTTTTTTATTCCCGAATTCTATTCCCGCTTTTAATGCATTTTTGTTCCCGGTTCCCGACCGTTTTGATCAGTTTTTAGTCCAGGAAATCTCTATCCCTATTCATTAACATTAAAAATTAAATGAAAAGTTTAAATCGCTATATGTTGCTAACAGTAATTTGTTTATTATTTTAGTCTAATCTATTCAGTTTAATATTTCAGTTTAACGAGAATTATAACATCTCTTATTTTAATATCTATACTGTCGAGTATAAAAAATTATCAAAAAAAATTTCCTACAGTTCGCATAGATTGAAATAATAATTTTAAACAATTTTGTCCTGGAATTTTTAACAATATTAAAAATTAATATAAACTTAATATTCAATGCGCAACAAATTAAATTTTAAATAATCCTGGAATATTTAATATTTGTGGATTAATATTTATAAAATATTTAAATCAAAAATAATAATTTATAAATATAATAATTTAAAATGATACTAGAGATGAAAATTTAGGCTCAACCTAAGTCTATACGGTAGGCAGAGAGGCCTTGACCAAGTGGTAAGCTGATGGCTTAGGCGCCAATAAATTCTCTAGGCTTAGGCTCTGAAAAAAAACTAGTTTATGTTGTGTTGTGCATCCATATTTATACAATCCTCCTGAGTATCTTCTGTGCGAACACCAGTTGGTTTAATTAAAAAAGTAGCGCAATAAACGTTATTCTTAGACAATCGATTACTTTGCGTTACACTAATACGCCTTAAATAATCATTTTCCTCTTTTTCGATCATTAAAGAAACGGCGCAATAATTTTTCCAATTTTGCTTGAGTTGAACAGTCAGCGAATTGGTGACAACGATTGCCACCGAATACTTCAACGCAAACGAGTGCAACGTATTTCCGACCTGAGACATCAGCGAAACTGAACGGCATTTTAATTTTGTGCGCGTTTTCTCGTCAACGCATTGATCGATCGCTGAACCGATTTTCTTGACGCCCAAAGACAATGGAGTGGACAGTGAATCGATTATTATTACGCCGATATTTTTATATTCGCTTTCCTCGTTAGATGACAGCTCGTCCGACATGTGGTCAAAAAAGTCGAGAAGAGTGAAGATATCGAAGATATTGCACACTTTAAATTTGGACAACAAAGTGGTTAAAAGAGCGGTCGATCGATACACGTCTGGATGTCGATCGCGGATTATATTCAAAACACGTTCGTACGAAAATGATAGGTCCGTATCAATGAATAGCACGCACTTATTTTCGGTGGTTTTCAGCACAGTTGTGGCAAACGAGTAACAAAATTGCGTTTTGCCTGCGCTCGAGAGTCCACATATTTCCGTTATTTCGTGCGAATAAATCCCATTGTCGAGCAATTTGTTTAATCTAATCATCAAAAAATTTTGCGTTTTTTTTAAATATATAAATTTAAATATAATTAAAATAATCGTTTACCCATTCGTTCCAGTATTATAAGTAACTAATTTCATCAATTGTCTCTTAAACAACTTATACATGTTAATCGGTTTTGAACCAAATTTCGCTAATAATTCCTCTCTTATTTTAACTAATATCTAAATCATTATTATTAAAGGAATGATTTGAAAAAAACTCTAATAAATTTCATAAAACAAATATATTACGCTAACCTCGTAATCGATGCTAAAAACTCTGGACAGAGATCTTAACTTCGAGTGATCTAAAGCGCAATATTCGGCCACTGTTTTAATTGGATGCGACTTAATTTTATCAATGATATCAATGGTAAGCGACGAACACGTTCCTTCCACTAATTGCAAAGTCATTGCGTGGCAAAACTTTTTTGCAAACACTGTTTTAAAAGTTATGAAAATAAAAATATTGAAAACGAGAGTCACGTGTATTTTGTATTTGGCGACAAAACCAAAAACAATAACTATTGATACTAATGGTAAACAATTTTGAAGATAGAGTGCGTGACACTCGTCGTACAGAGCAGACACAGAATAACAGAAAAATGATAGACAATTATTTTAATGTTTCATTTAAAATACAGTGAGAGCTGTGAGAGACAGACAGCGATAGTGAGTGATTCACGGATTTAAAAGTATTTTCTCTGTGGATAACAAAACTGTGTGTGTGGTTGTGTTTTGATTTGCTAAACCAATTCTTTGAAAACCAATCCATTGCCATAACGCTCCTCTTTTTTATCGGTAAGTAACGCGTGGTTTTTGTTGCGAACCCGAGAATTGGCCACAATGACGAAAAAGCTGAATACGGATTCGGTGAACGAAACGATACGCGACTCTCAAGACACTGCCGATGACGATCACTATAACGCCGTTAATGACTGCGCTTTTTGGCATGTATGGCACACTAACTATCATTTAATACCCATTTTTTCATAGAAATTCTCGTACATTTCGCGCATTTCTTATTACAATCAATTTGTTTTACTTTTTTCCCTATATTTTTTATTTTGCTCGCATTTGTTTTTTAACTCTTTTTTGCGCATCACTTATCTTTGCGTACAACACATTATTATTAGTGATTAAAAAAATGTGTATTTGCTTTTTATTTTTTTTTCGTTTATATTCGCAAAAAATTCCGTATAAGCGTTAAGTTGAAAATTTGGAATGAACTGTATATATGATATATCTTTTCGTAGAATGTAAATAATAATACAAGTTTGCGTTGAATACAGTAAATACTGTAATCACGTAAGCCATAAAAAAATAAGAAACTGATACATTAGAGCGGAGAGTTGTATATATCCTTTGGGGCTTTCCTTCAAAAAAAAACAAATCGTTTTAATAAAACGCTTCGCTCGCGAAAACGCTTTCACTGTCTTATCTGTAGGCTATCTCTGTCTCTCTTCCGCAAGCATTTCCGGACTATTTAAACGTATCCTAAATTTCCAGCATTTACTATTATTTTAAATATATGTCCAAATTTGTGCGCCGCGAATAATCGTTTTTTTTGTATAGAAATTTTGTTTGCGCAATCAGTCATATGGCTTATTTCACAATCATCTGTATGGAAATTTAACCTTTTTTTTCTTCATTTTTGCCTATAATCTATATTCTTATAGATTGCATGTACTGTATTATTTTCCAAATTAAAATGCATGCATAATATATATATATTGAATATTTTCAAGACAATCGGTTTACATCTTAAAAAATGATTTTCAATCAAAATAGATTGAAGCGTCATTGGATAACGTGTTCACACCAGGAATGTTAGTAGAGATCGAACACTCGCCGCAAAAGTATTGGTTGGCCACAGTTGTGGCCGCGTTTGGGCAGCTATTGTCGCTTAAATGGGAGGGAGCTATCGGTGAACCAGACTTCTGGTTCGATCTTAAGACGCGTAAATTATATCCGGTGGGCTATTATCGCGATAAACGCGATTTTAAAATCGAGCCGCCGCTCAATTTGAAGCTCGAAACCAAAAATATCGTTGACGTTACTGTTAAATATTTTTCGAAAAATCAATCATCAATTACTGGTTCTTTGAAACTAAATCTGTTCACAAAATATGGATTCACTAATATAACAGATATTTTTACGTGCGACACCGTTATCGAAGTCGCGCACGAAATGGAACCAAAAAAGTATTGGTTCGCAAAAGTTTTGGCCAATTTTGGCGGTCGGTTGAGATTACAATGGATTAAAAGTATTGTTAAAGAGGTAATGCGCTGTTTTCCTTTCATCAAAATTTGTTTTTGTTTTTTTTTGCAATTTCTATGTACATTGGATCGATGCCAACTCATATGATAAATTCTATAGTATCGGAAGCTTAGTTTATGAGAAATTTTATAATTAAATTTTTTTCGCAAGTTGTCGATCAATTTTCTTCTTTCCATTGTTAAAAAAAGTTCTTTTTGAACTCATTTTTTTCAAATTTTAAATCTTATTTTATTTTTCTCCAGGAAAAGAATGAATCGGATAGCGAAGACTATTTTTATCTATATTTCTGTAGTCCTCGAGTCAATTATTTAGGATACGTATCGTCGATGATTAATTTAGGATATGATTACGAATTCAATTCGCCGTTTGAATTAAATTTATCGAACACTGATATAATTGATAAGTTTTTGCTCGAAACCGATAGCGAAGTGAATCAATTGATTAAATCCGTTATTATATCGGCGAAAGAGCGTCGACCACAGCTATATAAAAGCGAAACTTTGGAACAAATGAAAAACAATGATAAGGTTCTTATATTTCCTAACAAACTGCTAAAGCTATTGCCGGCAACTATTGATAGTGTTTCGTCAAATAAAAGTCATTCGATCATAAAATGTGATTGTGACGAGTCTATTCGATTCTGTCACCCGAATCATGATAATTACTGTTTTTTACCATTTAATTGGTCGGAGGAGAACCAAATCGGTATCGATTTCGGTTCGGTCATTACGGATGGAGGGGTAAGCAAATATCTGAGCAAAACTGGTTCGCGTGCGTCGCCCATCGCTCTCAGCAAAGATTCTCGTATTGACGAATTCGAAGTGAACACTAAACTAGAAGTCATACATCCCAGAGATAATAATAAAGTATTAATTTTATTGCTAAAAATTTATGCGCCTTTTATTGACAAAAAATTTATTTTGTTTTTTTTACATGAAAAATCGATTAACCAGATATGCGAAGGTATTATAATACGAATAACTCCGCCACTTATATGGATTGAAATCGCTTCCGATATGATAACAGTATTACCTTATAATTCCACCGATATTTATCCATTTGGTTGGTGTCGAAATAATGGGCTCGAAGCTATCAAATTGTTAACTAATAATATTAAAATCACTAAAGAGTCTCCATCTTCGACAAGCGAATGTCAAACCATTAAAACCGAACATCTGGAAGACGATAGCAATTCAAATATTCCAGGTTCACCGTCAGGTGATTTTCAAAAAAAATAATTTATTTTAAAAGTTTGTGTCAATAATATTTTATTCAAAGTGCAATCACTTCAATGTAACTCAAAGTCTTGGTGTCCCAGAATTTTTATTAATCACAAGTGTTTCACTGGTCCCGCTCTGTCAAAGTCGAAAATTTGCGAATTACCTCAATACGTGGGTCCAGGACCGATCACTCTTGTGCTTCAGGAAGTGATTTCGAAGATAATAGCTGTCGCTTACGTACCAAATAGAGTACTCAATGAATTGAGTTCGCAAGCATTCCAGGACTTACTCAAGAAAAAAGATATTAAGAAAAGCGACGAAATTATGTTCAAAGTTAGTTTTAAACTTAAATTACGGTATCATAATCTTATATTTTTACTTGAATAAAAAATATGTGCGAATTAATTTCAGGCCAAATATCAAAAGCGCACATATCGTGATAATATTTTAGTGGCGCGAAACGCGGATCAGGTCGAAGAGTATTGCAGATGCGTTTGCGGACATTTAAAATGCTGCTATAATTTATTTTCTCCATATCAGTACAGTGGCGACGATTGCCCGTCCAATTGTCGCGGTATGTTTAAAATGCTTTAATTGCAGTATTGTACGATATAATTTTATTTGATTTATCGAATATAAAACAGGTTTAACAAAGTCAAATAAATACTTGAAAAGAGCGGGATATTATAGAGATAAAGCGCGACATAATCGCTTGGCTCAGAATAAACGAAAAATGACTCTCTTGCCAACTACTGAAGACAACGAAAATAATGATAACGAGGAAAGTGTGGAACAAAAGTGTAAAAATGCTATAACCGTTAAAACGGAAGAAAAAATTGAGCGTAAGTTATTTAGTATACACACGCTTACGTATAGTTTAATCATAGTTAGTTGGCTTCTATTTATCTTTATTGTCGTATTAATAGTTCCGCCAACCGTTGCTGCAGAAGCCAGTGATGAATCAAATAGCAATGATAATATTCCATTAGATGCCAAAGAATTGCAGAAACAGCAACAGGAGAAGGAGAAAGAGAAAGAAAAAGAGCAAAAACAACAAAAGCCTGCCAACAATTATTTAACGTACAAAAAGACGAAACCGAAGTTAAAGAGAAAGCGTTCCCAAACAGACAACGAGATAGAAGTGGACGAAAATGAACACATCGAAAATCCGCTTCAGTGGACAATAAGCGATGTGTTTAACTATTTAAAAAAGAGCGAGTGTTTCATGTTTGCGCCGACATTGCGAGAACATGTAAGCATTAGATTTTCTAAAGTTTAAACTTTCTATTCTTAAAAATAACAACTTATCGGTTATTGATTTGTTTAAAACAAGGAAGTGGATGGCGCGGCCTTATTATTACTTGATTACACTACCATAACAAGTCTATTATTTTCGGGCTACACTCGACAATTTTGCATCGCAGACGCGGCTAAGTTATCATCACTAGTGGATCAACTTCGGGCAAAATGGGCGCGCATTGCAAAGCGATATAAATAATTAATTTGTTTTTCTTATCTATCACTATGTGTTCTCAATTTCTTTCATATTTATAACTTATGTATGGATCACTATTTGATTAGAATTAATTTTTTCACGCCATAAAGTAAAACAGCGTAACATTAACTATAAAAGTACAATAGCTCTAGTTATTTAGTATATATATTACTATAAGTGCTTGGCATTGAATAGCACTAAAAACCATTTAATCATTTCAATTATGATCACATATGTCTAGAAGCTGAGCATTGGAGTTATATATGGAATTAGTTTGCTTTTGTATATCTATTATTAGAACAGCTTTTGCTTTATGATTAGAATAAGTTTTCAAATAGATAATCAAATGTAAATTACATAACAATTTCTAATAAAAATATTTGAGTTTATAGATTTATAACAATTTATTTCAGTTTTTTGGTCCGAAAATTATGCCAGTAATAAATTTTGATTGATTACGCGGTGAGTAAAAGTATTGTTAAAAGTCGGTGTTGAACCGTATTCGCGCAACAATATCACCTATAAATGCGCACCGTTTAACTCTACAACAATTATAATATTAATATTTAAACATTCAATTACAAAATTTTAAGACAAATTAATTATTTCAATAAACTTAAATTTAGACATGGTTTCAGATTATTCTTCGAGTTCGAGCAGTTCAGAGTCGGATACAGATGGGAAATCTAAGTCGCGAAGCGCGTATGTTCACAAGCGAGAGAATTTTATGGGTCTTCGTCCGAGCACTATCGACAAAATCGGTCTCATTGTATGCGTTTCGGTTACTGTTTACGCTATTTATCGTTTTATGCATCACCAACAGTAACTGATTTTAAAGAGCTATTTATCAAAATATTAAAAAATAAAAGTAAATTGTCTGAAGAATATAAAAATCAACAAAATTTTTTAAAAATATAATTAATTATGATTTGCTTTCAATAATTTCAATAAAAACTTTTCGTTAAATTTTTATTACTAATTTGAATTTTAAAAAAACGTTTTATTTACTAGATATAAAATTCATTAATAAAGAAAAAAATCCACGCCTACTTAATTTTTTAGTAACATTTTGAAAAAATGATTTCTAAATTGTTTAATTAATAAATGCTAACTAATTCCCAATTCAACATCATTTCGAGTCATTAAACTCAGTGACACGAGAATTTTTTAATTCAAGTTCTAAAAATAACTTTTCCGAAATGAGATTTTAAAAGAAAACTTTTTCCAGAAACCACGGAATAATTAATTTCGCTTTAATTTCAATTGACAAGATATCAATTATACTTAGCGGTGAGAATTTATTTTTATTTTTCGTTTAAAAACTCATAGTCTAATAACTGGATTGAAGACACAATTTCAAACACACGGTTTAGCGAAATTAATGCATTGAAATATAAAAACTAAAAACGTTGCTAAATTGTGTTAAATTTTTTAATTTATTCTTTTTACTATACAATATTCCGAAATAAATTACCAATTTTTTAAATAATTACGTCAATTTTAAGTGTTCAATAATTTATAATTATATAATTATCTCAATGGTTTCAAATTATGATTTTAATAGAAAAAAGTGCTGAAAAGAGTGTGATATCAATGAACTTTAAAAAAATACTGATGAATAACTTAACCCAATAAAAAATTAATAACTAACTAGTCGTTATAATGCGTCTAATACTAAACACCCAAATACGCGAAAACATTTTCATTCAATAATTATAAAGCTATGTGACACTGTTGACACTCTGTAACTAAAATATAGGACTAAATGCTACGTTTTTTTTCTGCTAAATTTGTATAAAACATATATTTTTTTCCATACCAGACATTGATTCATTTTCGCTCTAGTTATTTTGCGGCGAAAGCACTTTATTTTATTTCACTCCGTTGGATATATACAATTTGATTGCATTGTATTTGGATTTGATATGCAGTAATGATAAAGATTTTTTTTCTGATATCTACTTATTACAAATTATTTGTATTTATGAATGTGATTGTACTGTTATTTTGGGGGATAATTGGGCGCAATTATCATAAAAATCTCTCAAATTAAGCGCAGTTTTCTTTTGAAGTACTTTAAAATCATTTTTGAATAAAAGTTTTTATTCAAACCTCTACCATCAAAAACTTCGCTTTTCATCAATGAACTCGTTTTTACTCCAAAAAGTTTTAATACTATTAACAGATAAAAAAGTAAATTAAGTTCCAAAATAAGTGAGCCTTTGAAATAAATTAAAATCTTTTACGTTCGACGATTTAAGCTTATTTTGCAAATATTTTTCTAACGAAGTTTAGGTTATTTATAAACTTATTTTCGTTTTAATAGCTTTAAATTGTATATTTTTATCTAACAATCCAATAATAATGATTTACGGTATTCTTAACTTTATCTGCGTTCAATAAATTATTGGAAAACTAGACTAAAAAACTTAAAAACTTAAAAAATTTCAATGTATATAAGCTTAAATGCGCGTCTGAATCGATAAAAATAACCGCAAGATATGTACCAAAAACCTTCACCTTTGACATACAAATCTAATGATTCTATAGTTTTTCAAAGACTACGCATTTTCAACAATGATGTATGAGGAGTACTGTTTTTTTATTACTTAGTTTGAATCGTTTTCTTCTACCCTATAGGGTGTAGTCTCACGAAAATATCAACACATTAAGTTACGGCATTATCTGATGGTTTCACTGCTTCTTTTTTCTTTTGTCTTAATGACTTAAAAACAAAACTCGGGAATTAAGTAAGTTCGTGCATAAAAATGCAAATCCTAAAACGCACACAAAACTATAAACGCTTATCATTTCGACCAACACGTAAAGCCAAGATGATATTAGTTTCGTTTTGGTCAACACTTCAAGAATAGAAACGACAAATTATATTTCTAAATATATATTTTTTTGCCTCGAGCTAATAAAATTCGCTAATTATTTCTTTTAATGATCTACTTTTATTAGTAAACATTAATTGGAAAATCAAGTCCATTATACTTACTGTATTATTCTTTAAGATTAGTATCTAAAATATATAGCGTGTTAATTTGAAAATTGTTAAATAAATTATGGCTCTATTTTTTAAAAGTTCACTGTATAACAATAAACTTAATAATGCTGTAATAATATCATATTATTGCTTTATCTATGGCATTATGAATAATAAAGCTTAAAGTTTTTATATTTTATAATTTAATAGTTTTAATACATTTACCGGAATAACAAAACTAATCTAAACTAGATTACTTCAAAAATATGTTTTTGTAAACTACATTTGAAAATGTGTGTGATAAAAATAAAGATATAAGAGAAAATAAAAAAGTCAGGTTATTAATGTAATTATTTCATTATTTTACATCTTTGTAAAGCAAATTCGTGTAATTTTAACTTGCGATTATTGTAAAATTTTAATATAGACAAAATATTTGATTAAATATAAAGTCCTAGCTCTTTGATTTAGTTTTAGTCCAGTGCAGACACATTAATGCACATTATCAAATCAATAAGCGAGTTTCATAAAAAATATAATTATTTATTTTATTAATATGAGTTTTATAGCTGAATCGCTCTCTCTCTCTCTCCCTCCTCTCTCTCTCTCTCTCCCCTCTCTCTCTCTCCCCCCTCTCTCTCTCTCCCTTAGTAATTTACACGAATATTTTATTGATCTAAGAATGAATAAGATATAAAAATTTTCAAATTGACAGCTAATAAAAAAAATCAATTTTTAAATGTTTAGTTTAGTAGGTCGCACGATCTTCACGCAATTACATGTCATATAATAATGTTTTGTTTAAGGTTAGGTCGGATGTCTCACAAGAATACAAAAGATTATTTTTGATGTTGCGTGAAGTGTATCAGTAATACACACATTTTTAGGTATACTGTTACTGAACAGTACTCTTTGCTAAAATTATTGCTTTCTGAACAATACTCTTATTTTGTTCGTAATAACCCAATACCTGTTTAATATGCATTTGGTTAACATTGCGTGAATAATTTTGTTGACCCACAGTAAATTACATTCGACATTTGCTCATAAAAACCCCCTAATAATAAATCAATTTGAATTTACAATAATAATTCCATTTTTAGTGCAAATTTTGAAACGATTTTTCACTCTATGTTTTAAGACTACATGAAATATATTTTTTTTAAGAGTAGCTCTGCTTCGAAATACCGTAATTCAATTTCCCGTAATTTTGATGTTTAATTAAACAAAAAACAGGTACATATTTATTATCCCGGATATTACCAAAAAGCATTATTACATGAATCAATTAGAAATCAAATGGATAGCATTTATTTTAATAAATACTATACTAGTAGACAATGGTTAGAAAATTGTTAAAATATCTAATGACTACTCTATTATTATTTTCAATTTATGGAAAACTATTTTTATCGACTAAATTTTGAATCACGTTTGAATCAAGTCAAATGTTTAAAATTAAAAATAAAAAACAAATGATAAAATTGTTCTGTAATTCGTATGTGATTGTGTTTATAACACATTTTACAAAATCGTTACAACCAATCCAAGTGTTACATTCACGAAACAAAAATAATATAATTTTTCATTTTTTAAGTGCTAGCAATAAATCATTTCTTTATTAATGCAATTTATTTGTTACTTTTATCGGAAAATAATAAAAATTGCTTAAACAATAAAATTTTTTGAAATTTCGTATTACATGTTTGATGGATTGATAGTTTAATTTTAAACATTCAGAAACAGATTTAAAAAATGTTAAGAAATATATCTCAAACAGAACAAAAATAATAGCAAATAATATAAAGGAGTACCAGAAGTATAAAGAAAAACTAAGGTTTAATAACAACACATTTTATTGCTTTGAAAAATAAGAATAAAACTTTAATTGAATTTGTCAAAATAACTTTAGACAAATTAGAGGGAAAGACAAAAAAATTGCTTATTTTGTACATAAAACCAAAAATATTTTGCCAAATGTAAATTATAAATTGGTACCTTTTTAAATTTAAACATTTTTGTGTTCGACTACAGTGTCAAAGGTTAAATCCAACCCAACCCAGTTGTAAAACACACTCCTTTTATTTAATATCGTTATATTTATGTTATTATAAATATATCTTTAATACGGTAATATATCTATTTTATAATACTTTCTTGACAAATCTAGGCACGATTGTTTAGCAGTCTAATTAGAACCAACTTCAGATTGTAATGAGTGATATGATAGCATTTTTATTTTAAGTAGTAAAGCATATTATTATACCGTTCTGTTAAATTTAAAGTGGATAACAAACAACTAACTGACAACAAGTGAATTAAAAACATACAGTAATAAAGCATAATGAATACAATTTTTTATTTTTTGATTTGTTGCAAATTTTTTTAAATTTTGATTTTAATTACAATTTTTAAGGTTAATAGAAAAAATTTAAATATTCAATAAGTAAAACGCATACTTATTATTTTTCCCAAATTCTGGATATCATAAAATACTTTGATTGAATATAATACTAAGATATGAATATTGACTAAAAACATGATTTAAAACACCTTGAATTATATGGATATTACAGTAAAAGCCCATTTTAGAAAAAAATCTATTCAAATTTATTGTCCATTTTCTTTAAATAATAGATAACAAACTTCATTTCATGGCAAATTTAATACAAAATAAAAACGTGGGCACATATTTTTATAGCAGATAACATTTTCATGATCACATAATATTTTTTTACAGCAAATTTTTGTTTTTCTATACTCGGCGCAGTTGTACGCGTACACTACTAATTATAATGTAAAATATCGATATAACTTTTTGAAATGATTCGAATAGTTATCCAGGAATGTACCACATAATATATATACGGTACTGAATATATAATATATACTGCATATATATATATATACAAAATTGTAAATTTTAGTGAGGTCTTACTTATATTGCAGTTCGAATGCGCTTACTCTGCTTCGATGGTAGTAAAGTTCGTTATGCTTATAATATTACTGTAGGTGTTTCGGCACATATGCGAACGACTCGAAACCTACTCACATGAGAGTGAAAAATTTTGTAACAATTTGATATTAGTGCTAATGACACGATAGTGAAAATATTAATAATAATGAGTTTATGAAATAGAAGTATTTTCTACTTATTATTATGGCGTGGAGTACTGTATTTTAATGTTGGAATATATGTGGTGTGGAACTACTGTAACAGTACACAAATTTACTGTGTACCCTCCACGCCACAAAATTTTAATATAATGAAATCTACTCCACGCCACAATTTATTTTTAATTTTAAAATTTAAAGTGAGCATAATATGAATAATGTTTGTCTAGAATTAAAAAGTTATTGTATTATAAATATTAAAAAATATATAGAAAGTTCTTTACTTGTAATATAAACAAATATTTAAGGTATAATTATGAATATCGGTAGGTTGGATATTAATTATTTTATGATGTGTATAATATAAATATTTTTAATTAATCGTTAAATTTTATAATAAATATATCCTCAACACTTGATAACATTTTCAATACTAACTTATGTACACTGTATCTGTATCTGTATGCTCCATACGTAAAAAGCGATCACACAAAAAAACTTCTATTTTTTAAAATTAATAATTTTTTTTAGAAAAATGTTGATAGATATTCAGGTTAAATTAATAATGATAAAGTTGGCTTGATATTGTTAATTGGCAATAAATATAATGATTTCTTAGCAATATGTTTAAAAATATTTGACATAATGAGAAAAGAGTCACAAAAAGGATGAAAAAGAATGAGGAAATAGTGATTAATAACTTATGAAGTGAGTTACTATTAATAAAATAGCATTAAAAATTTTCTATTATTTTTATAAGCTCTTTATTATTATTGACGATTTTTGTCATGTGTTAGCAATTAATGTAACTAATCATTCGTTTAAAAATTAATATATCATATAATGGTCTGATTGTTATTGTTTGGCATCCAATTATTGTATCGAATGAAATCTGACAGCCCTTCCAGTTTAGCAAATTTTTAAATCTTGTTAAATTTTATCCATCCGGCAAATTATTAAATGTCTATATTTGGATTATATTAAAAAGAAAATAATTCGCTTAAATATCAATGTTTTATCATAAAATCTTAAGCGCAAAATGTAGTAAAAAATTTTCATGATCATTAGTATAATTTTTTTCTTCGTTAAAATATTTTAATTTTAATAAGCTTTATAAATCAAAATCAATAAGGCATGCATTAAAAAGATTGTAGAACACGCTAACTTATCTAATTATAGATATAACTATACTGATTAACTAAGCGTAAAAATTATAACTACTGATAACTACCATTCGGATTAATTTTGTTTCTTACTAATTCAAGACCGATTCTATCAGTGTGTCCCATATCATCTTAACAATAAATTATAAATGTCTTTATATGGTAGAACGAAAGAAAGCATAGGAAATTGATTCATAGCAAATAATTTTAGAAATAGAATACTCATTTATGAATTCTTAAAACTTATTATAAAAGTGAGCTCTGCTCTATCTGAATATTCGTTGCAATGAAAACTCAAACAATTTAAAGTTTACAGTAATCTTTATAAAAATATGGTTTTCATTAATTATAAAAAATTCATTTATTAAAGAAACCATTGATATAACTTAAATGTTTTGATTATTAAAATTGGGTGAAGGAATATATACTCGCAGTATTGTTAGGGGATTTTTCAAATTAAGTTAAAAGTTGAAATTAAACCGTTGTGTCGCAAATATGGTTTATTATTTTAGGTGAGGTTAAGTTAGGTTCATTCCTAAGATTTTAGGATCGCGAAAGGAAGTGGAGCACGACACGCACCCATCTAAAGGTTGGGGAAGGCTAACCTTAATTAAAATAAGAAATCTTTAATGTAATTTAAATTAAGTAAAATAATATTCACATATTTATTTATATTGTTACAAAACGTAGCTAACAATACTGCAGGTATATAGTACTTCATCCTCAAAATTCACGAGTCAGCTGTAAAGTCCATTTTTAACCACAAAATTGAAGTTATTGGTTAATAAAAAGTTAATAGTATTTTGTTTCAGACTCAGAAGTTGAATAAGTCAAAAACAAATAAAAAATGATTATATTACGCCGACTAATAAAACATAGCTTATTTGAAATCATTAGGCTTTTTTGTTACTAAAGAAAAATTTTATTCAATGTAATTATTATCTTAATTTAAAAGTCAGATTCTAAACTATTATCGCAAAATAAATATTCCCGACACTATAACTTCCGTGCTCTTGTGACAGATTGTTTACAAATAAATCTCATAACATGATTTATGTGAGATTTATCGTTTAGATTTTCAAAAATATAACAATAGTGTTCAGGTTTTTTATAAACCGAATTAAAAAAAACACACTTTTTTATGGGAGAACAAATAAAAATTGTGGTTAATATAAAGAATTCGATTGTTAATGCATACTTTTAATTTTTCCCCCCAAGTTTTAAGTTCAAGGAAGAAAATGCTAAAAATAATCTCAAATTGACAAACGCTATTTATATCGGTCACAACGTTGTAAATCGTCCTGATGTTTATTTTTTTGAATTAAACTTTGAAAATATTTTTAAAAGATAACAAAGAGGAATTATTGAATTTTCAGTGCAATAAATTTTGTAAGCATGATGTGATTCTACTTGTATTTATACTTTTATAGTGAGCAGGAGATCTCTCAGCGATATAATATTGGGGACAAAATTCGGTCACAATGTGATCGTTTTGAAATAAAATTACATAAAATTAGAATAATTTGTCGAATCAAAAATACAAATACTTGTTTTCTTATTTGTTTTATCAACTTTAAATTTTAAAAATATTATAAAAGTTAAAATATGTAATAAAAAATGTGTAAAAGTTAATTATTCACATAAATTAAGCGAATTCTTTTCACTTGTTTTCTGCTAATGTACTCTTTGTATGACATTAACGCTAAACAAACAGTTGTAGTACTGTAACAGTTGTACACGAAAATCTGGTGAAATCCAATATAAAGGTAATGTTTGAAAGAATTCTATTCACTTAAAGCAACAAATTTTTTTTGCTTGTATTTTTGCTTTACAGGATGTTTATTTCAGTAAAATTACAATGTTTTTTTTTGTCTGGCGATGAACAATAAAACTTAAATTTTTGTAGCCTTTTTTTGTGCGGTAAACTTTTTTTGTTGTCCAAAAACAATGAAAAAGTATTTATCAAAACTAAATTAATTTTTTTCTTTCGATTTTTAATTCTTAAATAGCGTTTTTCTGGCAATATATTCGCTTATTATATCCGAGATACAAAAAAATTCTATAACCGCGCTGTTTTTTAATTGTTTTTTGTCGACAATGATTTAACAAAAACAAATGTTCGAAAGACTTGTATGAAGAAAAATAAACAAAACGAGATATTAGTGGATTATTATGAAATAATTGCCGCTTTAGACAGATATCACGCATTTCATAATTTAATATTATATTCTTTTGTCAACCCAGGAAAGATAAATTTTGCTATGAAAAATTTATTCTGGACTATGTATACAGATCTGACGTATCCATAATAATAATGCCGTACAGTATATATTAATGTTAATAACAGTGTAATAGTGAGATACATTTTTCTGCATAATGACACTTCAATCCTTTTCCTCTGAGATTTTCTGCGCAGTAATGATGGCAAACAATGTAACAATACGATCACACCAGTGCTTTGCTCGAAACATTAGATAACAATAAAAAACTAGTCACTACTTCGCTACGTTAGAGATTTTACTCGAAATCCCATATACGATCTTTTCGCTATTATTGTACGCAATTTTTCGGTACATTATATTTTATTTTTGTTCAATAATTGGATATTTTTGGCTCTAAAAAATTTAATTAAGTAAACTTATCAAATCAAATATATTACTACAGATATATGCAAAAAATTTCGCTAATTAGAATCTTGATTCGAGAAGCTAATTTTAGTGTCACAGTTTGATTATGCACATGTTATGATGCAATTAATACTATAATATATGAGTAAGGGTAATCATAAAATGTCAATTTCAAAAATATATAAATAAATAAATATTTGAAAAAATTGATATGAATAAAAATTACACAAAATCTTTAAGTAAGTCCGGTAGAACTAAATTGATATTTTATAATATGTAAACAAATCTATGAACAAATTTTTTTTGTCGTTTTGCTATTTAAACCGGAGATAATCACGAATAAATTAGTTCCTATATAGATTAGCTCTTTTTTCTTACGGTAAGCTTAATGTGATAAACCCATGTGACTTTTTTACTTCTAAAATAATATTCAATTTTATTACCTTAAAAATAAAATTTATTAATAATAGATTATTTTGAGCTATAAAAATGCTAAAACAAATTTTTCGGTAAGATTTGTAAAAATGCCGAAAAATAGATTACATCGCCATATAATAGTGTTGACGTCTAAAAGCGAGTAGTGTTGGTTGGATTTTATAAAAACCAGTTTTCCAGTGCGTGGATTTTGCTGAACAGTATATACACAGACGCGCACACATACCCGCACTCACACACAAACATTTAATAGCTGGTCTATCACTAGAGAGGCTATAACGTTCAAATGCGTAGTCACTGTTTTGCCAATACGGCCGTTCAACTCGTTTGCCGTTTGTTTTAGAAAAGTTATTTCAATACAACGAAATAAAAACGCATACCACTGGTTTAGTGAATTAATTTGTCGATGAGATGACCCGCAATAAGCAGTGCGCTTTTGTTATATAACTGGTGTGTGGTGTGCTATGCAAAGCTCAAAGTCTAGCTGATCATTCGTAACTTCCACTAACTAATTCTGCTTGTAATCCCATGCGGCAAATTGAAAAACTTCCGTCCATTCAAAAGTGTATGCGTGTTTGTGCGTAAAAGTTTTTTTTATCAAATAATTTGTTAGAACAGTTTTAAGTGGTGTTTTGATTCATCAAATTATCATTTTTTTCAATGGTGTGTGTGTATGTGTGCGCGCGAAACTATATAAATTAAAATTTTATTAAATTTTTTTTAGTGTGTTGTGTCAAAACAAACGCTACGGTAAAATAACTGATATATATCTGATTTTTGCAGCTAAAAAAATAATTGCTCCATTGATGCAGTTATTTTCGCACCAACACTCATAACACAGACACAGACTCGCACACACACACGAGTTAAAAGAAGTTGTAACTAGTGATGCTCACGCGTTCGCTGTCATACGCGAGATAAAAGTTTAAAAGTTCATAAGGAAGAAATGCTTTTTCATACGCGCTTACTATAGTGGAAATAAGTTTTCGTTTTGGAAACCAAGCGCACATAAAAAAACAGAGATTACGGTATATGAGAGCCGATCATCAAAGTGTGCGTCATTTACGGATTCAATGATCGACAATTGTTTTCTTAATTGCATTGTGTGAGTGTGCGATCTGTTAAGTCTGCATCGCGTTTCGGAACAGGTGTTGACTCGTTGTGCGATAAAAAACAGCATACAATTATACATACCATGTGTGACCAGTGAAGAAGAAGCGAACGAGCGATAAAAACGCTTTACGGGCAAAGAAAAGTAATTTTTTGCTGTTGTTAACGCATTGGCATAAAAGTAAATCGTTGTGTTGCTGCAAAAAGACGATTTTAGTGCCAATTAATGCTCAAACAAATAGTTTGTTTCGATACTTGTCGACACTATTGAGTGCGCATTAAAGCTAACGTTAGCGACGATTCACTTTTATTTCGGTTTTGTTTCAGTTGCGTTCTATTGTTTGTAACGAAAAATTTTTCCCTAGAAAAAAGTTTCAATATTTATCCCAATGTAAAGAAAATTTAATCTTTCACTTCTCTCTCCGCTAATTCGCTTTTATTGGTGCGAAAAAATCAACAGTGAGTTCGAAAAAAAATCAATAACCAAACTCTCTTTCTATATATACTTATACAGTATATAAGTTTCTAATATTGATTTGTCGTGTTTGTGCGCTAAATATTTGTGTCAGTAATCTAATAATAAAATAAAAACTTATTAAATTCGAAATAAGAAAGAAAATAAACACCAAAGTTTTTCCTTATTTGTATTAATGCGCACAAATTTTTTTGTGCATCGAAATAATAATACTTTCTGCTGGCATTAAATTGTGTCACTTTTTTTCTACTTCTCACTCGTCGTCTCCAGAACAAGCACTCCACACAACAGACCGACAATTCACTCTTTTTTTCTATCCAATGAATGGATAATAAAATATGAATATTAGAGCAATAATCGCTGACTTTACAAAAAAATAGCGCAGTATTATTATTTCTATGAGGAGGAAAAAATAAACGTTATATTTCGATGGCGAAGAAGTAAAAAACGAAGTGCGTATATCATAAATACGGTGATTGTGAAATGATTTTTTTATTTGACATCAAAGGCCGTAATAACTTCTAATTATAAAAGTATTTTCGTTTTTTTTCGTTCGCTAAAATTTATGTGATCAGCAAAAAAATTCGCGTTTAAAAAAGTTTTGACATTTAATATGAAAAGGCGGATAACTATATAATTATATCAAAGATATATAACCGTCTTTAAAAACATCCTCTCGCGAAACAAGTTCAATAAAAAAAACGATTTGAGGACACATTTGGTTTTGCTCCCGATTGTGTGTGTGTTTCTGATAAAATAATTTAAAGTTTAGTGCGCAACAAAAAACTTATTCACATGTTTTAAAATATGGGTAACTCTTCGAGCGGTGGATTGAACAAAAATTTGATAACTAATTATCGATTCAATAATAACAAGGACTCAAAGAGACCGCACTCAGTGCTGGGAATTAGCGATGGCATCAATAGTAAAAACAATGCGAAATCGTCTGATATAATATTACTACGATCTAATAATCACAATAATAAGCATTTCAGTAGAACACCAGGCGTGCAATTACCGCCACTGCCGAGGTCTCACTCCTTTCATCAGGTGTTAAGGCCAACTGAAAATGGACAGATATTGGCGTCAAAGGGTACTATTAGGGGATTGGAGTTTCACAAAGTAAGGCTCGCTCGCACTCACGCTTTTATCTGATCTTTAATAAGTTGGTTGCGATGCTTTTTATATTTTTGTTTTTTATATTTCAAAATCTAGGCGATTATTTGATAAATATTTTATCGATTAAGTGCGATGTTTTAACTAATTTTACATAAATTAGCTTTATAAGTAGGTTCTATGCAGTAACCAGAATTGTTTTATTGCTCTTACGGTATCTTATTTAGATTAAATGCCTGTAAAAATAGCACTTAAATGATTAATTTACTTTTAAATATATCTTATATCTTGAAAACATTAATTTTAAAGGAATTTGAGCTTTATTTTTGCTTTAAAAAATAATACGTCATAAAAGTTATTTTCGAAGATAATCTCTCTTTCGGGTCAAGGATTTTTTGTTTCTCTAAATTTGAGTAAATTAAATATTAAGTTTTTTTAATTTTCAAACAAGCTTAACGTTTTAATCAAAATATAGAAGAAACACTATTTTATTTGCGAACAGAAGTGGCTATAATATTGCAAATAAATTGAATTTTTAAATGAGTTTTTATTCATTTAAAATAATTCTTTCGGGTTAGATTATTCTTACTGTAGGCATTGAAATCAATATTTCAAATCACGAGATAGCCATTTAAATTTCTTTTTGCATAAAAAAATTTAGACTAATAATTATTCACAAAAGTGAAATATTTAATAAATATTCATACTTAAGAATCGTTTTAAACGTAGACATAACATAATACTGGCAGTATCAGTACGTTTAGAAAAATGTCTGATAAAACTTTCTAAAAGTGAAAAAATTGATAAATTTATGCCAATACAGCATTGCGCTTTTAAACGTAGACAAAATCATTAAATTGTTAGAAATATTGCATACTTCAAATTTATAATAGTTTTTTCGATATAAATTTATTAAAACAAAAATAATTTAAAAGTAAAAATGAAAGAATTAAATTGAAAAGTCACCTTTAAAGCTAGATAAAAAAGCAAAGTTCAAATTACTTTAGTATTAAAAGGGCTAACAACCATATTTAAAAACTTTTTTATTTATGTTTTAACATTTTTATGGTGATATGCTTGAAATAAATTGAAAAATATCTAACACTTAATTAACAATAGGCCAACAATATCCATATCCAGTTGGGTTTTATAACTATTTTATAACAATTTTACGATAAATGTACCCTTTTACTCCCGAAAAACATAAAAGTTATGATTAGGTAATGGTTAAAGAGCTTTTCGCTTTATGAATCTTACTGGCACTGTATATACAGAATAAATAAGTGCTTGTCGTTGTTCAAGTTAATAGCGCACAGGCACTAAATCAAATATTTAAGATCTCGATTTAGTCATAATAATAGCCCAAACTAAAACTTACTGAAGCGCAAACGTTATTTTAATCTTTTCGAGTATAACTATTAAGAAACGTGTTTTTATTTTTTTCAATAAAAGCTATTTACAAATGTTTACAACTGGCTAAATATATTTAAACTAAACATTGGTACTTTAGTGCAAAAAAAGTACTGAATTCTATTTGACTCGAAAATAGTTCTCCAATATCCAATCTATATCTCCGATAAAGTGTTATAATTTTAACTAACGAATCGATAATATTAGAGAATATATAAATAACCCACATTGATCTGGATTTAAATTGCATAATAAACTATATTAAAATTAATAGGTATTTGTTCTTAATTAGCTGATAACCAGATCATTCATTAAAGTTTTTTTATTACTTCGTGAATTTGCCTTCGAGTATTAGGTAAAAAAACAAGTACAAAAAAGTCATTAGATTTTCGTAAAGGATTGCGAGGCAATAATATAATAAAAGAACTATTGAAGTTAGTGGTGAAACGTTTACTCGAAACAAGTTTCAGGCGTATAAATTTCTTTAAGTCAGTTTTATTTATGATTATGGTTCGCAGAAATGAGTTACACATACCTTTTAAAAAATTTCAAAACTTATGTACATGTGTGCGACAATTATATACATATTTGATTACAAAAACCCATTTCAATAGCTGAGAAAGTAAAAAAACTGAGAAAATTCAGAACACTTAATTTTTAAAATTGCATTATATTACCGCAAAATTGAGTTCATTAATTTCACACTTTTCAATTTTGAATAAGTTAATTATATTAATATATTTTGAAAAACTATTATGACCATCAAGGATCCACATAGTGTGCAGTTTATAAGCCACTATTGGCTATGGATACAGTTTATGCATATTATGTATAAATTTATGTGCAGGAAATGTTTTTTTTTACAAAATCGAGGAAATAATTTATTTAGTTAATGACAAAAATAATTTCAAGAGAAAAAGCATAAAAAAATTCTAGATAAGTTAAAAAATTTCTATTTTAACATTTTGAAATTCAAATTTATACCCGAACACTGTACTTTTTTTAAAAAAAACTTTTGCACTAATTAATACAAGTTTAAATTAATATATTAATTTACATGAATTAGGAATTATTTAAGTTTAACTGAAACGATATGCATTTTAACCCCACAGCCATTATCAAAAGGTTCAAAAGTCGGCGACGAATTATTCGCAATACTAAACTCTCGTCGTTGTAAAAGTGAAACAGATTTGGTCACCGATAACAGTAGCAATGGCAGCAATAACTCAGACAGCAGCAATTACGACGATAGCAGTTCGAGCAACAAAAGAAAAATTAATGATAGCAATCTTCGAAAAAGTGGCGCAAGCAATGGCGTGGCCGCTAAAATACATAGAGCTAAATATAAGGCACCGCAGCCTCCGAACCAGCCGTTAGCTAATACCGAGTACTTGTCTAATCAAAGTAATAATAGTGCGACCGAAAACAATGCCAATATAACTAAAACGGGCAAAATTACCGAAAATAACTTAAATAACAATAACAATAAACACGCGAATATTAAGAGTAATAAGTCGGGACTGTTGCGTAAAATGAGTGAAAAATCGTTTAACAGCGCAACAGATAATAGCGACGAAACACGTTTGCTGATAATACCTCGGCTTAAATTATCGCCACATAATAAGGATCCAGCTGTTGTTTCCAGTAATATTAATAGAAACGATAGCAGTGGTAATAACGATATTGTTCAGTCACGATACCAGACACGCAATTTGATATTTGACTCGAAAACTGCTAATATTGATGGTACGAGATTTTTTTATTTGTTTTTCCTAATTTTCGTTCATTGTTTGTACGGGTTTTATATATTCTAACCTATTTTGTTTTATCAATCAGTCGCTAAATTTACTTGACATTTTTCGAAATAAAAAACAGGGTAATCTGTTGCTCACTTTTTTTTAGTATTTGTTGTGTGCAAACATTTGAAACTTTAAATAGTGAAGTATAAGAAACTAAATACATATTCGTGTTTGCGAATAATCGTAGTGGATATGTAATTTGTTTGCAGCAAAAGTATAATTTTAAAATTAGCTTTCATTGCGCCGAATTTTGAACCCGAGTTTATCTCTCATATTTATCTTATTAAATATATAGTACAACATTTTTAGAAATATGTTTTTAGAAACACATTAGTTATTAAACGAAAGTTATTTTAAAGTTGAAAAAATTAAATAGTTATTTTTTCAAGAATATAATAAACTTTTATCGTTTGAAACCAAACATGCGTAAAAATATTTGCTTATATTTTTATTTATTTTTAAGAATTTTTTATTTATTTTCTCTCTCATTGCTACAATAAATAGTTTTATTAAAAATGATTGCTGAAAAAACAACAACCGCAGCAACAATAGCTGTATTTAACCATATTTGCTAAATTGAATTTTCAGGCTCTAATTGCGTGCTTAAAATAGATTCGCCGCATACACAGACATCACAAGAGATCACTAAAAAACCATTGCGTCGTTCGCCGTCTAACTGCGACTCAGACATAGCCAACAATAAAAGTAAATCTGAAAATTTGTTAAACGCGGTAAAACAGTATAACAAAACGAAACTGATTGAAAAACCAGACATAATTCGGGATCACAGCGGCAGCAGAGATATCGACAGCAATAAAAACAAATTGGAAAATACATTTTTTAAGCAAATAAATTCCTTCAACTCTGAAGATTTATTTCCTGAACCTTTAAACTACGCCAATAACAGGTTTTACGATAAACCCGACTGCGTATCCGATGAATTTTATTCAGATAGAAAAATTAAAAAGTATGCTAACAATAAATTAGAGAGTCCAGCATTGCCTCCAGCTTTTGACGATAATTTCATACTACGAAGAAGTACACCGACAGCAGGTCTTAACGAGCAAAAGCATAATTATTATTGTCAGAAACAGAATGGTATGCGAAACAAAAAATTTGATATCGTTTTATTTTCTGAAAAAATAATTTACTCATTTAATTTGTCGTTTTCTTCTCTATAATTGCCTTAAAGCAGTAATTATGTGAATAACTGTGTTATTTTCAGTGGACGAGGTTGTAATTCTAATGGACACAGTATATTACTGTATGATTATGATTGTGAAAGTTTTTAAACTTTTGTTTGTTTTACATGACACTTTTGCTTACGAATTTCCTAGTTTATATTTCGCTAATTTAGTTATAATTAGCACTTAGTTCTTTATTTGAACCATTACTAAACGGAAATATTTAACAGTACTAATTCGATGCCCACATTATAAAACAGTTTTGAATTATTGTAGTTGTTTAGATCTGATGATAATTTTCATTCTGAAGGGAATTAGTATTCGTATTCTTTGTTAGTTAAGTCTAAAGAGTTTAAAGAAAGTAGTATGGAAGCTTAATCAATTTAATAATTTAGCGGATCAATTTTTCCGTGGGAATACGATCTCGTCTAATTTTTTCCTATATGCCTCCAAATTATAAAAAAATTAAAATCAAAAAATGATGAAAAATTAGTATACTTAAATGGTTGTTTATAGTTAGCAAAAACAAGTCAAAACGTGCAATACTTCCGTGGAATGAAGAGAAACATTTTGGGCCACAAAGCTTTGCTCATTGTCACCCGCCGCCACCTCCACCGCCCCCACCTCCTCCCCCTCCGCCTCCACCACCACCATTAATAACCGAGGATTTAATACGCCGATCGAAGCCATATATGCAGCGTCAACACTCGTCCTCACCGCCACCAGTCCAGCCAATTCATGGTTACCACTTAGAGTATGAAACAAAATGTGCCAATTTTAAGTCATTTAGAACAAATGTTAGTGATAGTGCCAACTATTCGGATGAGGATGACGAAGACGAAATTAAAGTACGTATCGTTTCCCCTCAATTGTTTTTTTTGCAAACATAGCTAGATATATAAATAATTGATAACTACTATTTTTTGAAAAAATACTTCTAAAGGTTATACTGAGGCCACAGTTACCACCCATAAAACGTGGACCGTTAACAAGCAGTCGTCGAGAACGTATTCTAATGTCAGAGGACTTGTTTAACTTAAAGCCGTGCGCGCATAGGAATAAGTGTTGGACACCATTGCATGATTTGAGTACATCCGATGATGACGACGATGGTATCAATTCTGGCATACCATCCGATGGCAGTTCGCCCATTTGTGACAAGGAAATGGCAAATTGCAGTTACGACACCAGATTTACTCTTAAAAACCAGTTGCGAACATTGATACATAATAATAAGATTAAACAGCATAACAATAATATGTTCTCATATTGAAACGCCGTTTTTGTTTTGTAAAATTTTTTTAAAAAGTTTCTATATAAAGTGCCTGATTATATAAAAGCATATATACATAATAATTATTTTATACATAGTGGTTATAGGAATTATTTTATAATTATTTGGGGATAAATAAATTTTAAATTGAAAAAAATAAATTTATTTCGAATTTCAATGATTTTAATGCACTTTTAATGCAACTTCTTTTTTTGCACTATAATTACAGTTAAAGTATTTTTTTACTTCGCAGAGAACCTGACACTGTTAATGGTATAATTTTTTAATTGCGAAACTACTTAAAAATCTATGATCGTTTATAATGATATTCCCACTGAAGTGAATTTGAATTCATATAACAGAATAGAAAAGCAAAAAATGGTGTCTGAATTGTAATGAGATATGTTTTTTTGTTTAACGTGGGATACTTTATTACCGGTCCATATCGTATATTTGCATAATAATCGCTATAGCGTACCGTTGAAATAATAAAAATAAAAGGCCCAGTGACTGATATTTTTTATGTGGTGACCTATAATTGTTAGCATTTATTCGTTTGTTTTACCCGGCAGTATGCTAAATATATTTATATATCGAACCAAATGAATGCATGAGTTATTGTTTTCACGTAATATGCTGTCATTTTTAGTGAATAATTAAACTGAAAATTGCTTTCTCAATAAAGGGAGTGAAATAATTTTTTTTGTTCAATACATTTTACGCGCAGTAATAAAGTTTTATACAGCCTTTCCTGCAATAATTTCTCACAGCTATGTTAGCATAACAAAGCATAGTTCGAATTCTAGTTCCCTTGCAATATCTTTTTTTTATTAAGAAATACTTTACAACTTAGTCGTTAGTAATGTTACAAGAGATTAGAAATAATTGCTTATGAAAAAAATTAATAGAAGTACAACGATTTAGATTGAAAATAGTGGCATTGAATGGCACTTATATTTCAGCGAAATTGATGGAAACTAGATTTAATGTTAATAAATAAGCGAGTTTCCAATTGGTGTTCGCACATACTTGTGCATCAAAAAACATACATTAATTGCATGGTTAAAATCTGATTATGATTTGCCAATTATTCAATATATTTTAATCGCAAAAATGAATAATTTGTATTAAATCTTCGAACTTTACGTTTACTAAAACCAATTACAGATAAACTGTAGATAAAAATATTTTTAAGTTAAAATCAATGTCATTTTCTTCAATACAAGAATTTGGAATTACCAATAGTACCGCAATTATTGAAATGTTATTAATTTTCAGAGACGCCAATTTTGTCCTCCTTATTTAAAAATTTTCAATATCCTGCTGTTATCCCATTACACTACGATTTTACTAAATATATATGATATATATGCCGCATATCTATTTTCAGAAATAAAATTTAAAAACTTTTTGGTTTTTTTGAAGGTGTACTGTATCTTAAATACTAACATAAATTTCTATTTAAAGTTAAATTCTTTCAAAAACTTAATGATAACTCACTCCTTCGTAGTTTTTTGACTTCTTGTATCAACCGAATTAAACATCAGAAATGTGATTTGATCGCGATAAATAAATAAATATATTTCGCTTAGCTGTAAAAACTTTTTTTGAGTGTTTATCACGAGTTTTTTTATTAAAACTGATTTAAATATTACAGACACTCCATAATCAGTACGATTGGCATGCATTATGCAAAACCAATATAAAACTTAGTAATAGATTTTGAAAAACAACTTCAACAGTCAATAAAGTGCTTCCAGTATTTTACGAAATTATTCTAAATTTAGAAAGTTTAAGACAGTTCAACAGTTTTATATGCAAATCTAACTATGTTCGTAAGCTAATATAAATTCAGATTACAATAATCGAAAATAGAGTTTTTGAATAAAGCTCAGAAATTCTCAAATTGTATGATTGTATGACTACATTTAATCGAAAACAAAATTAATTTATGCGTATTTAATGAGCATCATATTTGATACTGAATTAAACTGAGCGGACATTTAAATTTAAATAGATGCGCGGTTAAAGATGATTGGAGGCAAATCATCCCATAATTGTAAATTTATATGAGCGAACAATATGGCCAAAAATTTGAGGAGTAGTTCGCATCACTGCGAATGCGAATCGATATTAATAAGCGTATGATTAAAACGAAATGTAGTCAACTATAAAGTTGGGGTAAACTAGAGTAGACCAGGGTGTCCCAGACTTTGATGGTCTGGATGGGGTTTCATTTCAGATTATTCCAAAATTCAAGAGGGGGTCAAACTCCTCGGATTTAAGCGACAATTTTTGGATTTTTGGAAAAAAGTGCCATTTTTTTAAGAAAAATGCCATTTTATGACTTCAGATTTTCATGGGGGAGTATACCCCATCCAGACCTTCCCCTCTGGGACACCCTTGAGTAGAATCATAATAAGTATATCTTAGGTCCATATCCTTTAGATTATTTTATTTTTGCCATAAATTACTTTTGCGCGTTTTAATGCATTCTCTAATATAAGTTGAATAAATTGTAACAATTTATCAAAAAAGAGAGAAAAACCAAAAAAACAAAAACAATAAAAAAAATAAATTTCAAAATTGAGATTAATATTTTAGAATAATTCATACGTAAGACAAAGACTAAATCTAATCTATCATATAAAAGATCGTAGAAATCAGATTTTCGATCATTGAAAAAGAATGTTACGCCACAGCCTTTATCTCGAACAATACATCTTATTTCCATTCATTATTTTGACATTAAAAGCGTTTTAAACAAAAACAAATCGTAAATATATATCCTGAAAACGTTTCGTTTTGTAATAGTATTTTGAAATTAAAATTGCATATGTAAGCGGCAATAATTACATACAGTATTTCGGGGCATAATATTTTTATCGAAATAAAAGAAAAACGCTCTACTTTTCCATTTGATTCGTTACACTAATACAAACATATTATTATTATTACCATTATTTTAGCTCTTAAGTTACGAAATGAACACATTATGTACATTGTACTGTCTAAAACGAAATGAATGGAGTGAAAGGAAAATTTGGATAAATAAAAATATTTGGTACGCGCACTTAATTATGATTTATTCATTGATAATTATAAAAATTGAGTCAACGCTTTTGTGTGTCTGTCTGTTTGTGTGCACAATAATATATAATAGTGGGAGTAATGATAAACCAAAGCTATTCATGAAGTAATGAAACTTTGATATATTTATTAGCATGTATTAGTATTTTTCCATAGAAACGACTCATCAAACAAAATAAATTACTTCAGGAAATATTTTTCGGCAAAAAAGAAAATTTTTTAAAACAAAAGACTGTTATTTTTCCAGAAACAAGAAAATGATTTCACGTTTCCACCCGATGCTATCGCGAAATAAATATTTTTCTAAAATATGTTTATTTTTTTAATTAAGAATAAAGTGGAAAGGCTATACTCGTGTGATAATATTGATATTACTCTCCCATTATCTCTTTCATCAGGATTTTGAAAATAAGAAAGGTTGCACATTCAAATTACTTATTTTTCAACTCTTCAACCAACAAAATAAAATTATTTTAGAATCATCAAATATTTTAAAGCTGCGCTCAATTTCTAGTTTGGGTTGTGATTAATTCATAAAATTGACTTAACGTTTTTTTTTAAATATACGCTATTCATATCATGTAACTTATTTTCAGCAGCTGTTTAAGAACTTAATTAACTATTGCGTGATTTTTTCGCCACGTAACTAACTTTTGTATGATTTTTTTCGGTTACTCCCCTTATTAAAAACTATATTATAATTAAGACTACGTATTTCTTCGATCAATGACTTTTGTTTAAATAATTAATTATTCGCAAAAATCTTTTTATAGATTATTAAAAAGTTTTCATAACGAATGTATTGACAGGTAATTGTAATTAACCACAACTGAGCGGAAAAATCTACCAATTAGAAAATTAAATTACTATTATTTTTGGAAACAGAAACAAAAATAAACGTAGAGCATATGAAAGAAGTGCATATTTTAATGTGTTTCATAATTGCCTCTTGTTATAATTTTTAAACTAATAAGTTTAATGTGGCTAATGTAGTTCAATAGTTGCAATAAAAATAAGATTTAGCCCTAAGTTTTCTTGTTTTACGGTAATTAGTGAAGCCCTTTAATTTTTTTCGGTTTAAAATTTTATTAAGTTTAATACAGCATATTTACTGTAAGTCAAATACTTTAATTATCGCGTTGAACTTGATTTAATCATTCTTTACTGAAATGTTTACCCAAGCCCTCAATTTATCTCTTAATTGTATCAAATATTAAATATGAATTATTTAAATGCACTTTAAAAATAACTCGATAATTTACTCGGAGATAAAAATCATTGAGGGATAACGATCTAAAAAATGGTTACAAATTGTTGATTACTTTTTCGTCGAGTTTATTATGCGTATTCACTTATGATTCTATAAATATCTTTTAATTTGAAAATATTATTATTTCGGACTTAATCTTTCGGGTATAAAAAAGAGTAGTCATCGTTGATTCAAAAAGATTATAATCTGAAGCGCACTTTATTTTCAGCGAATTAAAAAAAATTTTTAGTAAATTGAATTTTTTTTATGATAACTTGCATCTGCGGTTTCAACAAAACAATTTAATACTAGAATATGTATTTAGGTTTAAAAGTATTTTATTATTTTTTGTTCAAAATAATTTATTTTATGGCCGTATATGCAAATAAAAACATATTTTGTTGAATTGAATAATCGTGCAAAACTATCATATCTGCAAACCGGAAGTGTTAATATTAAAATTTTATACAACAAAATACTGCGAATGAAATGCTGTCAATAAAATTGTAAAAATTGATTGTATTTTTCGGCGACTGTTTTTGGATTATGGATTACGCAATTCAGTGCGAACGACTTTATCGCATAAGGTTTTGAGAAGTTTGTTTGTCCGTCTGTTTGCTCACCGTATTTATTTCGAAACTAATAAAAATAAGAAATATATAAACCAGTAGGTATACTAGAAAATAAGTTAAGATTTTAATTATATTAAACGATTTAATTATAACGATAAAATTATAATTTCAAAGCAATTCTGTTGAGCTAATATTATTTGGTTATATAACTTAAAACAAAAAAAAAGATTTTTTTGGATCTAAATATATTGCTATTATATTTCATTCATTTGATTAAAAGTCACATTCCATTGCATTAAAATCAATTTCAAGTGAATTCAGTCATTTTAGTTGATTAATAGTGTTTTCTAGACTAAAATATTTAACACATTCCTAGTGATACTACAGTATAGCCGAATAAATGGCGATTGTTTTATACTATTTATAATATTGGGTCGGACTGTCGTCAATATCTTGAGTCAATATTCTGGAAACTTTTGGCCTAACTTTTTGCCACCGCATATTCGCTATCGTATGCTTTCTTCTTTTCGAATTAATGGGCATATCGTAATTAAATCGCGATTTAACATCCGTTGAATTATTCACATCATCGTCGTAAGAGTTAATTGAATGTCTAATTTGACGAATGTAATCATTCTTTTTCTGGTAAAATCGCGTAATAATCAACTCAATAAATCCATAAGTGCTGAGCAATGAGAAGCCTAACCACATGCTTAGCAGACCACCCATGTATGAAACGAATTCGGCGATCTAAACAATAATTATACTCAAAACTTTAATAGTTATTAGTACTTTATTAAATTGATTGGAAACTAAATTAAAACTATACTAAGCTTCAAAACTTGATTGATTTTCGTATACAATTATGAAGTAAGAACTGTGATACTATATTTACAATAGAGATTGGAAAAATTTATAAAATTGATTATTACTTCATATTTAGCCTGATATCTATTAATAGTGTGCTCTGGTGTCCAATATCTAATAGAAATAATAGCGCAACAATCGTGATCTGCTTGTAATGCTTCACCATTTTTGCTGTGTTCCTATTTGTGTAAATAATCACTATTTTATTATAGTTTTTATCCGATGTGAAAAAATTTGTAGAATAACTGATATTAGGTATTATGGTAAATGTTTTTAAAAATATTAAGAAGTTAATTTTTTTAAAATTAACATAAGGTAATAAAATGTTATTTCTATTTTTTCGAAATTTCGACGCAATGACCATATTCGAAATCTTATAATCTGATATTTTAAAATTAACCGATGAAAGAAAATTATTAAATTTTAATAAAAACAAATCACGACACATTCATAGAGAGCTCACTTTTTTTAAGGTTAATCTATATTTAATGCTTAGGTGACAAATATATTAGATTTTAAAACTAAAATGATGCTAAAATTACTTTATTATGATAAGAAATCTGAGAAGTCCCTTTATCAAAAAACGGCGGTCACGTACGGATGAACGGACGGACTTTGTTAAAAGTTTAAAGAAAATTTAATAAAGCATCGACTTTTGAATAAAAAAAAGTGAAGAATTAGCATAAAGAAAACGATCCGTTTTCTAAATCTGAATTAATGTTAGAAATTAAATTCTTAGTTTAAGTTATCGAGAAATGTTTAATATTTATATCCAGGGTATCCTATACTCTGATTGTCTAAGAGGTGATTACTTCAAGGTTTTCAAATTTTTTTAGAATCAAACTCATCGGATTTAAACCGCATTTTTCGCTTTGTTACCCAAAATATTTACCATAAATAAATTTTTTCACAATACACTCCCTCTCAAAGCTTTATTTGAACTATTGCCCCAAACTAATTGGATGGTAAAAATCATCGGGGTTGATAGGTCAAAAATGTCAAAAAATTATCAATTTTTTCTTGCTGTCCTTGAAATTTCAAAAAATTATTTAATGGGTCAATCGTACTTTTAACTTCTGTCAGCTTGTTTTAAGCCTATGACAATTTTTACAAATATTTTCGATTAGCAAAAACAATACAGGTACGATTAAAAGCAAAAATATCGATTTGTTGATTTTTAAAAATTAATTTGTTTAAAATTTAATCTTACTATTCGTTGTTTAGGCGGCCAAACTCTTTCCTGTTGTATTACAGTGTAGCGATCGATACTTAAAAAAGAATCAAATTTAATAATGATTAAAAAAATCAAATTTATGTGGATAATTATTTCTATACCTGCAATCAGATTTGCACCTACTGTTGCAATACGACTCATGTACGGTAAAGCAATACCTAAACCAAGACTCATTTTTTTCTTTCTCGTCCGACACAATCTGCGGTCCAACCGTCCAATCACACCATTTCACTTTATTTTCGTCCGCTTCTTCGTACGATCCCCTAATAAATGGCAACTCTGGAGGCCAACACTTGCATCTCTTCATTGTGCTGTCAGCCATACACCCAATAATACAATTCTCCTTAGACTGCGGACGAATCAGGTACTCATTCAAGTCTCTGCGATTTTTATTGTATTTCTGAGTAGAATAATCCACACAATCGGTAGCATAAGGTAACGGCAAAAGATGGTCGGTTTGTTTAGACAAGAAAAATTCATAATAATATCCGGGATATACGTAAAAGCTTTTCTCCCGAACCGGAGGCGCTTCATCGTTGTCGTGGATTATGATTTGGCCGAACACTTCTTCGTTAAGTTTTGTGTACTCGTTTCGACTAAAGTTCATTTTCAGTCTAACGATTTCGTTTGGATGGAATGGTTGATCGGCCATCTCTAGATCTACAGCCTCTCCGTGACCCCTAATCACTGGCGATTGAGACAAACCCGACTGAATCGCAATTTCTTCTAAAAATTTTGAATCAGATTTGTGAAATAGCGTGAAACAGTTACCCATATCTTGCGATGTCTCCAGAATATTGGCGTAATTTCTAATTTAATTTAATTGTTCAAATAACTTTTATCGCGCAATTCATTTATATACAGTAGATATGCACATTTTAACCGGTTAACTTTTGACTTAGCAGGTTAACCGGTTAAAGTTAAAAGTTAAGGTTAAAGATTTTGATGTGAGTTAAAGTTAAAGTTAATAATTTTATTAACTCAACGGGTTAAGAAAAAATTTGGAGTTAACCGGTT
>JAQIXJ010000079.1:0-58093 GCA_034700185.1 Phthiracarus laevigatus | reverse complement strand
GTGACATCGATGACATCGAAAACGAGTACTACTAGTCGTAATTGTGGTCAATTGAATCTGAATCGTATTCGACAACAGGATCACCGTATGGAACAGAAACAACGAAAGTATCGATATCTATATCAAGTGAGAACAGCTCATGGAGATGTCATTTCACAGCAATATTTGCAAAGTTTGTCGTCGACTCAATACCAGAACAAGAAAACACATTCGCATAATAGTAATGATAATAATCTCACGTTTAATTCGGATTTATCCAGTCATTTAACAATCATTCCATCTGATAGTTTAACCACGACTATAAGTGTTGCGTAATATTCTTTCATTTTAAGTTTATTTTAAGTATTTAATTCAATGAAAACTTTTTACAAGTTTTAATTTTATACTATTTTTTTGGATTTTTTTCAAAGTAACGTTAAAAGCAAGTTTTTTTTGTTATTCTAATGAAGATTTCGTTTGAACTCTTTAATTAATTTGTTAATTTTTACGATTAAATATGTTTTAATTACATTATGTTAAAAGTTTTTACATAAAAGTAAACATTTTGTTAAAATATCGAATAATTGAATTATTAGTATTCATATCTAAGAAAAACTGGAATTGCATTTAAAATATGAGCTTTAATATACAAAAGTATAATATATTAGTGATTATTAATACTCAACTATTAATTAAGAAGTTGTTGCGAAAATTATACATTTAGAAAAAATATCAACAAAACTTTAAGTTAGAAAAAACGGCCAACAATTTAACAAATCACGAAATTATTCAGTGATTATTGTGACTTTGATGTATGATTATGTTCATTAGAATTACGTTCGTCGCTATGTTTGCTATCTTTATCTTTATGCCCGTAACAGTTATCGCACTCGTCTTCGCTTTCCGACGAACTTTCGCCGAATTCTCTTTGCTTCTCGAATATGCAGCAACACATCGACTTCTTTTTATTAAGATGTTCGTTATCAACCGTTTCCTCAGTAAACGACACTTTCTTATCATTGGACGCCTGTTTCTTGGACTTCAACTTAATAGGCGGCAAATGGTTAGCGGCGATCACGCCATCGCTTAGATCCGTATTATCAACCGTTTCGGTGATCGTTTGCGTCAATGTGTGTCTTTGCGTGGCATTACGAAACGAATTCACTGTATTAGACATCGATATAGTATGTGGTATTACGTGACAGCAAGTGAGCGTTAATTTATTTTGGCATTCGCTTATTATTGTGTAATCGCTATTTCTGTCGTCAACAAAATGGCCACTAATTTATTGCAAATGTTATTGTTTATGTTTTTGCTAACTTTTATTTTCAACATTGTTTTTGTGGTTTATAACCGATAGATGGCGGCGTAACTGCTATAACAATCATATGCGCGTTTTTAACTGCTGAAACTTTTTTATAACGTTTAAAATTAATGTGTTTATTATAACATTACGTGTTTCGTAAGTTTTTTTTTTGATTAAATGAAAGAATAAAAATACGTTTGAAAATTTTTGTTTTTATTTTTTGTTCGTATATACGTGAATATCAATACACACACACACAAACGAAAAATAGTTTTAATTTTCACGAGATTTATCGGTTTTATTGTTTGAAAATATGTATTAATTGCGAAATAAATAATAAAAGTTAGCATTAATTTCGAAATAAAGTTATTTAGAGCACTGGGAGATAATGAATACGATAAAAAATGTTCATTTGTCTTAATTTATATTAGTTTTTACTATTATTTTTGCCTGAAAAATATTCATTAAATTTTTGTTTTCGTTTTCGCTGTAACGATCATTAATATTCAACTTTACGGGCTATAAGTCGTATCATTCGCACACAAAAAAAACTGTTATACACTGACACTATTCTAGTTTAACGCAAATAAAAACAAGACTAATCCTGACTCTAAGCAGATCCTCCAAACTTAATAGCATTACTTGACAGTTGTTTTTTTGTTGCAATTGATAAGCCGTAGTATTAGTTTAAATGACAATCTGAAACTCATTTTGAACTAGATTTCACGTTTTTTATTCAATTTAAAGCGTAACTTTTATTTCATTGTTTCGTTTTTTGAATGAAAACAGAAGGCATTCCCTCTAAACAATCATTTTTTAATTCATTAGCATTTTGCGTGATCAAACATAATGAACTAAATTAGTGCGATATATTTAGTTTAACAAGTTTTTGCGTAATAATTTATGAGTTTATTTTGCCCATAAAAAATACCCAAAAAAATTGTATCGAAAGCGTGTATTTTTTCGCAGTTAATTAAAGCGAACTTTATTTTAGTTTAATTCACGCGTAAGTAATATTTAGTGATTGATTGAATTAATAAAATCCTAATCATATTTCGCTAACACTGTTAAATTTCCTTTAAATTTTGTGTGAATAGCATTTGAATTCAAATTGAAAAAGTTTTTAAAACTTAATTTATTTAAAGCTTATCTCCATATGATAGCATTTTGTCGATGTGTACAAATTGCAAACCAATATTCTCTGCCATAAGCTTTTTGGAATTCCGTATAAACAGTCTAAAAGCAGATACGCTTTTCAAGATATTATAAAATATTGCCCGCAATTTAACATTTTTTCACTAAATAAATACCAATATAGTACTGTTATAAACAAATTCGCTAACTATTAATTTAGTTTACTTTATTTCATGAAAAAGATATCAAATTTATTTTTTGCAAATAATGATGATATTTGTGCAAAATTTATTATGATCAGTAAACAAATTTTAATGCTTATTTTCGATCGCAGACATCTGTCAACGTTTTATTTCATATTTATAATCAAATCGTTAAAAAAACTATAATCACTAAATTCATGTTCACTAAAATTCATTGCCCTCTATATTATCAGAAACTTTTATTTTCAATGTCAACTCCGTATATCAGTTGCATATCTTATGGATTCAAATTTAATTATGTAAATAACTTTTTACGCATTTTATAGGCAACTTAAAACAATTTAGTATTAAAAGATTAAATTAAAAAATTGGTGAAAATATTCGAATATCAATCAGATTAAAGTGATTTCATTAACTAATATTATAATTCTTTTAACTTCAACTTAAAAATGTGTGTGAATTTTTATTTAAGGATTTTCGGGTATGATAAGAATTTTGTCACTCGCTGTTTTTTTTAAATTTCTCAACAATTTTTTAAAGTCTTAAGTTATAAAATTATCTATAAATTTTTAAAGCATATAAATTTATCAAAACTGATAGCGTTTACTTCTTTCTCACTACGATAACCGTTTCATAGCGATTACAATGGTTTTTATTATCTTAAAGTACTTCAGTAGAGATTTTTTGCTTTTCTCGAAAAAAAGTAATAATTTTCCACTTAGTTTTAAATGATCAGTTTATATGATAATTAACAGGTATTTTTCGTCCGAAAAAAAACAAAACGGTTTTTATATGAAAATTAGTGACAATGATTTAGAGAATACTGTAATCTAAATTACATTCCATTGTAACTTAATTTAATGGTTACATAGGAGCAGCAAAAAAAACAAAACAAAAAATAATTCACATAATTTATTGCCCGAAATCTTGAGCAAAGAAATTAATTAATTTTTACTTCAGCCTGGATTTTCACAAAAAATACAGTTATTTTTTCGGGAAAATATGTTTGACTCAGTTAAACATGTAGTAATAAAACAATTTCCAATTTACCGATGAAAAGATAAAGCGAAAAAATTATAAATTTGCTTTACTTTAAAAATAAATAAAAATGGAGCAGAATATTCATTATAATAGTGGTGCAGAGGGAGAGCGAGAAAATATATGCTATTACTTGAAATCTAGATAAAAATTATAACGTTTTTCGCGAAAAAACTTTTTTTCGTGAATAAACGGTAACTGAAATCTTTTTACTTCTGTTTAAAAAACCAATAAAACTTTATCGAAAGCCAAACAAAATTTAAAATTATCGGTACGAGAGTTTTCATTACTATCATTTTGTTAACGATTAACACGATTTAAGTTCGGAAGAAATATTTTTATTTCTAGTCTTTCGTTATTACGCATACAGCAATATACTGTATATATATTCATACATATACAGTATATGAGAGTTTAAATATTTTTTAAGAACCGCAAAATCATTTCCTCTAATTAATAAATATTTTGTTGACAGCACATGCAGACAATATAAAAAAGCACGCATATGTTAAACGTCTTATAACTGTAGTTAAAAATTTTTTTAAGTACGCTTGTCTGACAGTTATGTTCGCATTTTTCTTACTATTCTTAATTTCGCAGCAAAAAAACTTAATAGTTCACAATAAATTTATGCATTATTTATTAGAATTATCGGAGAATTTCTTTCTTCGCGCATAAAAAAGCAGACATTGATTTTCGGAAAATGAGGCCACACTTGAATAATCTGTTTATTATCTTTTTCCTCGAACTTGACTATTTTCTTTAGTATTTAGTGTGCAATTTCAGACTTATTTGAGACTTGCTTGAGTCATATTTTTGTTGTCCACTTATGTAACAGCAACAAAAAAAAATCTAATTATCTGAACAATTTTTCTCACTGTATTTTCAATTCTATCAGTATGTTTGCTCCATTTTTTATAGTCTCGAAAAATTGGTCATTTTTATCCTCAGTCTCGAAATTTTTGTGGGTAATTTTTCAATCAAAATTGCTTATTATTAAATTCCGTTATAATCGCTGCCATTGTTTTTTCGATTTTTTTATGTAAATAATTTTGTGTCCCAACATTTTCCCAAAATCATTCTGCATTTATTTCGAAATCAGTAATCACTAATAGTATAGTAAATCGAAATGGGATTTTAAAAAATGTTATGCTTATGTTCCGCCAGAATCAATAACGTGTATCGCAATTATCAAATGGTTATTTCATGAATTGTTTCAAACATAATCATTACTTATCAAACCATGTGTCTATTAATTAAAATTTGAGAAAAAAACGTTTGTAATACAAATCAAAACACTTATTGTTTTTATGCCCAATAAACAAACAATAGAGTTTTTATTAACATATTAGTTCTTTTGAAAAAAAATCTAGTTTTTCGGTCGCATTGGGAGTGTCATTGCCAGTAATATTCAGAATTGAACGAAAACGTTTCCCCTCACGACCCAAACGTTCGATACGTTTTCCCTATAATATGGTTATTATAATTAAATTATTTTTTGCTATACTCTCGCAAAAATATAACAATAAATCAATATTTTTTAGCGCACCGTTCATTTATCTATAATTCAATTATGAAATTCAGTTATAATGGTTAGTTTTTAAAATTCAAACTTTATGTGTTGCACACACTTTTGATTTAAGTTTTTTTTGTTGAAATATATGTGTAATGTTTAGCATAGTTTCCAATCAAACAGTCGTATGAAATGAATAGATTGCGTTGAATATTAAAATAGTTTAAAATATTTTTAAAATAGTTGATTCAAATGTTGTAAAAGTATTATTTTTCGAAAACAAAAATTACTAATTGAGATAATCGTGATAATGATAGCTAATATATTTCCATCACTCATAAGGGTTTGTGTCAACAAATTAATTGATAAGTCAGTGACCCAAAAGTTATTAAATTATTACAACAGTTTTTTGTTTCATTTTGGCATTAAAATGCGTAAAAAAATGTTGACACTAAGCAATCCTATTTTCCAACCAAAATATGCATAAAAATTATAATTGATATAAACTTTTTTGTCACACACAGTCAGTTTTAGCGTCATATTCTATTAAATTTTTTGACGCATTAATTCCACCAAAGAGTCAGACAGATTAAAAACAATCGAAATTATGACAAACTGTGACTACTCTATGACTTTTGACTGTTTAAAAATGATTTGCGTCAAAGTACTATTTCACTCCCTTAATCTATTGCTAAAATCTTTTTGAATAAATGTCATTAAGTCCATGTGTGTTACATAAAGGTTACGGTAATATTGCTTTAATTGCGAATTTAGCAATTTTAGAGAGAAAAATGGCATTATTATAATGTGGGCTAAAGAGCTTTTTAAACGGTAAACGCTAATTCGTTAATCATTTGCAGAGAAAAACAATAATTTTTTAGTAAAATGAAATGAAAAATGGTATCGCGTTTTAACTAAAATATGCAAATCACTCGTTTAAACAATTTTAATAATGGATTTCCTTTGAGGTGACTAAGTGTAGAGTAAGCTAATTATTGCATAATTGTGCGTATAATTGTTTTAAATTAAACACATGTCTTAATAAAAGAATAACTAATAACGCGCTTAAGTTCAAATCTATTTTATTTTTAAGGAAAAAAATACATATTTGTTGCGATAATACGAATAGTTATAAAAATATTATAAACTTTAATTTTATTAAGTAAAAACCAGATTCCATTTAAATTAATTTAAAATAAAATTTTTATTATTAAAAAACTGCCATTACCTCAACCATTACCAAATTTTGTTGTCCAGATAATACGGAAATTATTTATGGCAGATAAAAGTAAGGTCGTATGAGCCATAATTGTTGAGTTTTATTTTGTGTGGGCATTTGGCACACACACGATCCACCAGAAAGATTACACTGACTGCCACCACTGCCGCATCCATTGTAAAAACAATATTTTTTCATACTGATCAAGAATTCTTTGCAAAGGGCAGCCGATACAATACCTGTTGCAAATAATTATGAAATTTTTAACTAATAAAACCAGTCACACTTACCCATGTTAACAACTATTAGAACAACTAAAATAAGAATATGTTTGTTTGAAATCATTTTTTTAAATATTGGATACCAATGTATTGTATTGAATGTTTAAGTTTGTTTTTTTGAATCATTTTAAATAGATTTAAATTTATCGTAAAATCAGTACAACAAACCAGGAACCTAATCAGAAACTTCTTATTCGTGGCTTAAAAAATTTTGAAATTCCAAAGAAAACCTTAAATTTTTTGGAAAGCAATTACTAATCTTTTGTCAATCATGGTATTTAAATTGCCAAACAAATAAAAGTTTTCTCCTGTTAATACTATCGCATTTAGTAACAAAAACAATATTAGCATCAGTAGTATAATGGACTAGTAGTAAATCGAATTATAATGGATCCCACATGAAAAACTCGGACCCCATCCTTTAGTTCGAATTTCTCATCCTACTAATCCCATAACCCAGTCTGTGTCCCGTACCCAGCACAATTTTACGCTAACCTTATCCGGCAAGCAAAAACCCACATCAGAATAATCCCGTATTCCACCTGCCCGGACTTCATACCGCCTGACTGATTCTCTACCCACACAAATTGATCTCTATCCCCACCCGACTGTCTATGTTGCACAACTAACTGATCCCATTTTAACAATCTTTTTTTATCTGACTTTGCAAATTTGTCAGATATATGGATTTGGGTATGACCGTTTTTCCGTCCGTTCGTCTGTGCACACTCTTACTCTAATTAAGGGGTTTTGATCTTTACTCTAATAAAGCGATTTTACCATTTTCTTACATTAATAAAGGGATTTTAACCTATATCTTATGCTAAAAAATGGATTTTTACCTATTTTTTATGCTAATTAAGGGATTTCGATCTTTATTCTAATAAAGGGATTTCGCAGACTCTTATGCTTATTAAATGGATTTTCACCGTTTTTTTATGCTAATTAAGGATTTTAATGTCAAAATGGACCAAATATAGGGTTAAAAATATAAAAGAAAGTTCAAATCTGGCATTTATGGGGTCAAAAATTAGACAAAATTCCCCCGACAAAATCGGCAAGAATCTGATAAATATAGCCTAAAATTAGATTAAAAATTGATGGCATATGCCTCTTTTTGTTGAAAAACAGCAAAATTAAGGTTCAAAATAGCCAAAAACTGGCCAAAATATACAAATTTAGGCATTTCTGGCCAAAATAAATAATAAAATTTAAGAGGCATATGCCGGTTTTTATTGTAAAAATTGTGATATTCAGACTCAAAATCGCAAACAATTACTGAAAATCCAACCTAAATGTGCTGAATTATTCTAAAATGACAATAATTGATTAATATGTAAAAGAGCATATGCCGGTTTTGGTTTTTAAAATATTGACTTACAGACTCAAATTGGTAAAAACTGCTAAAAAACTGGACAAAATAGGCAAAACTATGCTAAAATGACAAAAATTGATTAATAATAAAAGTGGCACATGTTTCTATTTGGAGTAAAAATATTGATTTATAATCTCAAATATTTCTCAAAATCTGGTCAACATAGGGGAAATTCGGCAAAAATGTCAAATATTAAAGTGGCATATGCCACTAACAAGCGACAATAAAGCGATTTGTTTTTGATTTCATCTGCTTTTAACATAATATTTAACTTATAACAAAAATAATGGGAGCGAGCGAACGAAGAGAGAGCGACCATATACTATCTAAAATTTAAACAACAATGTCAGATATTATGACCGTATCTATCTTGTTTTGATTTAATTTTAGGTGCACTAACTTGAACATTGAACTTTGCACGTATTTTATATTCCTTAATTTTGACATTTTGGAAAATTTTTGACTATTAATTAAAGTATTTTTAAAATAAACTTATTTTCTTAGATAAGACTATAAGAAAGTGAGCACTCTGTGAATGTGTCGATCTTTTTTATAATATACTGGGAATTAACAAAAAAAATTAGATTCACAATTTAAAAATTAAGGAAATTTTTGGGCAAAATGTCATAAAACTGTTTTAAAATGTTTTATTACTTTAGTTTTATGAAAGTTATTTTTATAATAGACATATGTGAGATATATGAGGTCGTGTTGTGTATCATTGCATTATATGCGTTTTACTAAATTTAAAGTCCGTACCCTGTTTACTAAAAAATCACAACCCATTAGTATCTTGTGCGTTGACTTTGGAATGGACAGTACTCGTGAAAATTTATTTATGCTTATTATTGTTTATAACTAATTTGACTTAAAAGTAAAAGATTATAAAAGATTATTTTAAATATTTTTCGAGAATAAATATTCGCATATTTTGAAATTTTTTGAGAATAATAATCCGCTCTTTAGTAATAACATAATGACTAATAAACAGAATATTGAAAGTATAATATGAGTAATTAGAAATATCTTTAAAACATTAATGAAGTTTAATTGATTAGTGATGTGAATGGAGTTCATAATCTCGCGTATATGTTATTTTATTTTTATTATTGCGAAATTAGGATTAATTTGAATTACACTCTAATTAGAGTGTGACTCATAAATCACGCGTTTTTTGGGTTCACATTGACAAACGAGTAACACAACAATAATAGAGATTTTATTCAAAAGAATACGCTTTTTAAGCAACAATAGATTTTTTGACGTTACCCCACATAAAAGTGCTTTTATTATTGTCATTATTATGCATAAATGTATGGCAATTGAGATGAGTTTCACTTATATCGCAAACTTATACTCCTCTCCAATATGTAATCGCGTGTTTTCCTTATTTAAATATTAACATTTATTAATGTTTACCTATTTTTTCCGCTCAATGACAAAAATCCCTGTTTCCGTAAAAATCATTTTGAAAGTGGAAAAGGATGTATTATATGCGCAAAAAAAAGAGAAAGGAAAAAAGTAAAACGAATTCAATATTCAATAAACGCTTTTCGGCACAAAAGTAATTTACATTTCAAAGCTAATCCGACAATCCTAGGATTAGTTGACGAAAATTCTTTGTCGCAAAATCACGTTTTCTCTCAATGAGGGGAAATTTATATTTTTTATGTAGAATTTATATTTTATAGGTTCAAATAATTTCCATTCTCTCTCTCTCTCTCTCTCTCGCTCTCTCTTTCGATCTCTCTCTCTCTCTTTCGCTCGCTCTCTCTCTCTCTCTCTCGTCTCTCTCTCGTTTCTCTCTCATAACTCCTGCAGTGAGTCAAGATTTTTTAGATTTTCAAATCTTAAAACAGAACCCATAGTTTTTTTCGCTGTGATCGTAAGCTTTAGGCAATATTCTGGTCTATTGCATCAATCAAACAAAAGATAAAGTATGATTTATTATATTTATTATTTTGTAACGAATACATTCAAAATAAATACCGTACATCTTTTGCTGACATTGCCGTTGAATAGAAAAACTTTTGCTGCATTAAGAATAGTTTGGCGTGAATTCCAGGCCTCTTAGAGGCAAGAAAATTAAAATCTCAACATTTTGGCTGGGGTTCGAAACTCATCATAATTGAATGTTACTTTTTTTAACCTTCAAAATTTGGTTACGGCGTTCCAATTTTTTTAAATTTCCTAGAAATTTTTCTGAAATGTCTATTTAGACGTCTAACATAAGGTGATTCTTCATTTATGTGCAGTTAATAATTCAATTTGAATTTTATTCGAAAAAACGGTGTCCATTGTAGAGACTTCAGTCGTTTGTGGTACAATAAAATTCCATTATTAAATTTTAAGTGAGTCTAATTCAGACTAAAGCAAAACTCATCGCTGAATTTTTAAAATTTTCTTAATAATTTAAGATAACATGGAAATTATTTTTAGCAAAACTCTTAATTTAAAAAAACATTATATTTTAATGAATTTCATATTTTACACGAGAATTATCTTACTAAAATGATTTTTAAAATATTTTTATTACTTAATAGTTGTAATTCTATGTTTTATTTTGCTGTCAATGTTAAATTTATCGTATTAAACTTATGGAAATGGAACAATAATAACTATGTTTTCAGAATACATTTTCTAATTAATTTCGCGTTAAACGTATTTGAATATAACATCACTACGAGAAAATAAACTTTTAGCTCCTTTTTAAATAGGCTATAATTATAATTATTAATTGTATGTCGTGTTAGTTAAACATACGACACGTTTTGTTTGTTTATCAAAGTAATTTTTAAGCGAAACTTTTTAGTAAACTAATGATTTAAAAAATGTTTGCTTAACGATTACACCAAACCTTTTGCAAAAACTTATATACGTATGTATGCTACTCTATGGAAATTGTCTCGCAAACAGTTTTATAAATTAATCTTTAAAAAATTGTCTGAATCGTATCTCTAATTCCTATCGTATTCGTGCGCTTGGAAATTAAACTAATCTTTCATAACTTGCTTATAATTTTTTTTGTTATCGAATAATGTATCAAATATGCAACAAAACAGCTACGAGTTAGGGGTTGGAGCGAAAAAAATGTAATCTAAATAATAATTTTTTTCTTTTTTAATTTCCTGACAATCTATCTGTTATGACAGACGATGGAGAGTTAAATACATGAAAGCGAACTTAATAAAACGAATATAAATATTTAATTTCTGTACACAAGATTATTGTTTTTAATCGGATTCAGAGGAAAATCATCTAATATTATTTTCTTGTTAATTTTCTTTTATGGGTTAAAATTTTTTTTTTGAAAAATTGTATCATGATTTTAATTTTTTTCATTTAAAATATCTCGGAAATATTGAAAAAAATTATAATAAAACATGATTTTAGCTTTAGAATTAAAACAATGCGTAATTTGGTTAAAATATTATTAACTAATCTGCGATATTTAAATGAAATTAAATAAATACATTAGAATGTTAAACTACAGTACAGTTTGTTTGCTAGTAATTGCAAAATATTTTCAGTAATCTTATTAAATCCATTACAGTATGGCTCAATTGCTATTACGCAAAGTTTATATAAATATAAAATGTGAAAATTTTCAACATTCACGAAATTATGAGACAAATTACCCAAAGATTACTTGAGACATTTTGGTGTAGAAAACGAGAGTTTTTTAAGGCAAAAGAAAAATAAATTATAACTGAGCTTATAATGTATTATTGTTCGATAATTTTTGAACGTTTGAATGCAGGTTTGGCCTCAAATCAAAATGATTTTTGTGCAGAAAACTTAAATTTCGTTAAAGAAAATAAATTACTGGAAACAATAATCGTACGAAAAAGTGTTTTTTATCGATTCCACGATTTTAGGACAGCAATTAAGATGCGATAAAAATATTTTTGCTAAACTTGAAACACTTGTAAAATAAATAACTCTGTAAACAAATTAAAAAACAAAACACTTATAATAAATTCAAACAGATGTCTTATGCAGTATTTGGTAAAATGTTTTTACGAAAAGAACTAGAAAAATGCAATTTTCTGTATTTCAGCAGAAGTTACTCCCAATAACGCTTAAAGCGATACTCGTTAACAGTGAAACACAGAATAATCCATTACTCATACTTAATGGCAAGTTTGAGGGTTAACGTCATAAACGCTTGAAGACTAAGCAAAAAAAAGAAGTTAGCGGTTTAGAGGGGGTTCGCAATCCTTCCAACCGTTCCGAGTCTTATAATATACTTTTGCAGACCATTCTTCTATTAGCGAATTTTTGATGCATTCGCACACACAAAAATTCCTTTTCCCATATCTCGAGGTATATATATTTATAGTGAAAACATTCGCTCCCCGGAAGTGTTTCAGCGAACTCAAGGATAGCAACTTTTGAGAAGACACATCACCACACATCTCTTTTTTCATGAAAACCTATTGCAAAAGTATTTAGTGAGCGCAAAAAAATAAGCGAAGTTACTGCCAGATTAAATATGCTAATAAGTAGTTATATATGGCTTCAATTATGGCTCATTTTATGCGTCGATGTTTTAACGACTTTTTTTACTTTGAAAATTTCTTTTTTGAGTGCATTTTAATTTTTGTCAAGATTTCTTGAAACGAAGCGAAAAATTTTATGTGTTTTTAATTTTTTTCCTCTCAAATCTCGATCTCGTATTCTCTAATGTGTACTGTATAATCAGATTAAAATTGCTAAAATATATATATGTATTTGCAATAATAGCAGAAAAAATTTTCCATTTCTTTATGGCGGAAAATATTTAATTGAGTACTCGTAGATGATTTCAAAATATAAATTTAATTTATCAAATTCATTAGTAGAAGCTTTTGGAAGATTTCTATTGAAATAAAAATGTGAATTCGATGAAAGTAAATGTACAAAATAACTTATGATATAAATATTTTGAACATTACATATTTTAATGTTTTGATAGATTATTATTTACTAGCGTGCAATATATTGTATTTACGTTTCATTTAAATTTTTCCTAAAAAACATGAATTAATATGAAAAATTAGGAAACATTAAAAAGTTTTTATAACAGCGCAAAATTGTTATTTACCATTTATTGTGATTTTCAACAACAAAACTAAGGTATTTAATTTATTATTCCACTGGATTTAACATCTTTATTTTTTAAAACTTGTTATGTTTAATAGAATAGGGTTAGGTAAATGTGCAAACGACAAGATATTAGGACTCAACTTCAATTTTAACACTCAAAAATTGTATTCAATTTGATAAACTGTTAGACTATTTTAGTGTTAGTAAAACCAATCAGCTTTAAAATTCCCTGAGCTTTACTAATATATATAATCAGCGCGGGGTAGAGTCAAAGTTTTGGCCTGTAATTTAAATCTACAGTTGTAAAATAGTTTTTGTTCAAATTTTAACGAACGATTTCATTGTTACATAACTCTGTTAAATAGTTATTACAGTGCTATTACAAGAAAAATTTGTTTAAATTTTTCCAAAAGATACAGTTAGGTATCTCATTTCAACCCTAAATAATATTTCGTAATATTACCAGTATATAAAGTTCACACTTGTTCATGAATTGAATATAACGATTCGTTCTAATCATCGATTCATTTTTTTAACCACTGGAATATATATTCTGGTTTGTATACTCGAATTATAAAAAGTGGTTGTACATCATTAGTAGGGTTGAAGTTAATTTTTTAATAATAATTTTACCATTTAAATTTGAATAGTTAAAAAGGCCGCATCCAATGGACATTTGAGAATAAGATTTTTAAAAAAATTATTCAAACTCTAACAATGCTAGTTGAATACGAGGATCACAAAACTTTGGACACTCGGAAGTAGTAAAAAATGTAAAGTAGAAGGGAGTGGGAGTTAAATTGGATTTTTTACTACAGTTTGCTTTTAATATGGCTATGTTTTATGCGTTAGTCCTCTTTATTTATCAATTGGTAATCTCAAGTTGACTCATAATTACGGCTAAATAAAAAAGCTATAAAATTTCACAAATTCGCAATCATACCAAAGACGAACACATTTACCATACTTTGAATTAATTTTGTTCCTGATTTAGTAATAATTAAATAAATTAGCAAAAATGAATGGAAATTTTTTGAGCTTTCAAAAATATATAAGTATCCCCAAAATAGTTTTTTTTGAATTTACAGACTAATTTGAAGTTTTAAAAAAGTATTTACTAATAGGAAAATATTTAAATTTTAAATGGAACAATTGAAAGCATTTTATTGTGTGCCACATTAATTATTTGAATTATTAAAATTTCTATTATTTATTTAATTAACTGTAAAAACTAAGGTCCTAAGTTCAACATTATTTTTTACGCTTGCGTAAAATTTTACGAACGAATTTACGATTTTGCCGATGTTTTTACGATAAACTTGGGGTTTTACAGTACAGATAACGCAAATTAAAACTGCAGGCTCTCATCGAATAGTATAACCAATAATAAGCGTTCAAACACGACATTTAAAATAATATAAACGACTAATAAATGATAGAAATTTAATTTGTTGACGGTTCCGATTTGGACAACAAAATGTTAAAAATGTTAGCCTCTAATTCAAACATAAATATGCCTTAAAGTATGTTTGGAACGATCACACTCTTTATTCATTTACATCTGCGCTCGCATTCGCATAATACTTAAGAAAATATGGGCATAAAAAATATACTGTGCATGAATAATACGAATGTTTGGGCTGACGTTAGTCAGTCAAAGAAGGAAAACTTGTTTACAGCCTCTGTATAATTCGTAGAAAGAATCGTGAATTAGAGAGAAAATTATGCCATTCACGCATTAAATTTGATGCTTTTAAAACTTAATTTATATATTTTTTTCTATGTGCGAGAGAGAAATAAAATTGAATTTCTAAATTGAAATTCAATTTGCGCTGTTTTTTTTGAGGAAAAAATATATCACTTAATGCGTGTTTACACATATATTTCTCAAATCTTATTATTAATTAATAATTTTTTGTTTGCAGTAAATTTTAAAAGATTTATCTCCTTTCTATTAAACGAGAGAAACCCCGAAAAAACTTAATATATCAAACTTTTTTCTCAATAACAAAACTTGGAAAAGTATTTGCCAAAAAGTTATAGATTTTAACGAATGATTTTTAATTGCTTTTTCCAACGATAAAAACAAAAACAGTGAGAGAGAAAATTAATTCATACATTGCTTTAATAAACGATTATTAATGTACGGTCAAAAATTACAATATCGTTACGTATTAATTAGCCGAAAAACTATAACAAAAGTAATACACAATTAATTATTAGCCTGCGTTTCGGTCAACAAAAAAAACGTAAATGCGTTATTTGTTAGTTGCGCGTATTAACTCAATACGCAAAAACGCGAAACTCGCACAACATTAACACAATTGTTTAAACATTATATTCTATTCTATTATATTTTTTGAGGTGAAAGTGAAAAAATTTTTTCGTTGAATTGACCTAAAATCGCAAACCTGAAAATAAGGGCAACACACATATATACGTACGTACGTACGCACATAACGCTTTAATGCGTTACGAAAAAGTGAAATGCGATTTTTCTGAACGAAAAACACAGCACCAATGCGTATAAATTAATAGCGAAAAAATGTTGTTTAATGTGTGCATGAATTTTGGATGCAGAACACTGTTAAACTGTAAATGCTGTTAATGCGTTTTAATAGCGAAATTATTTTTTTGAACAGAAATATTATACGCAGACACACATACAAAAAAAACACGTTAAATAGTGCCAAATGCTTGAAATATGTTGTTATTTTGTCGCTTTTTGATAGGTTTTAGTTGAGATGTAATGTTTTTTACATAACACACATTTGGCGTTTTGTGCGCGCATTAGCATTCATACGAGAAATAGCGAAACCGAAACGCAATGTTAATCAAATATAGTGATATCAATTATAAACTAGTTTGACCGAAATTGGGGTTTACTATCATATTTTGCGCGACGACTACTACTACTATTTTACTTATAATTTAGTCAAACAAACACGCATTAAGTCAAAAAAGGTGGCACCAAATAAATTAGCAAAAAAAACGTATATACAATATCTAGTCGTTTTTTTTGTAACTAGAATTTTCAAAACGCGTTAATCAAAAACGAAATTTTTTTTTAAAGGAAAAACGTTTTGACTCGTAATAAATAAATAAATTTTTTTCTCGAAAGCATCGTCTAAATTCAATTCAAAAGGACAAATGCGAGAGAAAATAAATAAACTGTAACGAAATATTATTACGTGCAATAAAGATAAGCGCTTAGTTTACCGTTAATTTTTGTTAATATTATGCTTAAACGAGAAGTTAACCATTTAAAAACGCAAACGAGTCGCTGGTATTTTAGAAATTATAAAGTAAAATCAACTGAAACATTATATCACATTGTAATCTCATTTTATACGCTTTGAAACTATTCCCCCGATAAAAAAATGAGTTAAAACGCATTTTAGTTTTAATAGGACTATCGCGCGGAAGATAATCCGCTAGAGATCACAGATCAGGTAAACGTTTATCGTTTCTCTCGTATGGGTGTGTGTCTCGGTTTTTTGAGAAGTGGTATACTTTAGGCGACACGTTAATGTCAAATATGTTGAAATAAATATTACCCGTTTAAAACGAAAAGTGATTAATATTTTTTTAAAGCAAAACAACGTTTTAACTGAAACAATATTTACTTTTTTTTCTCGTTCGAAATAAATAATAATAATGAAGTGAAAAAAAACTACGTTTTGTGTCCTTATTTTTAATTTAACATCACTTTCTTTTCTCACAGTTTCACACTTCCCTCCCCTTCTAAACGGTTTTTTATGCAATTATAAGTTTTGTTTATGTATACGGTTTTGAAGTTTTTTTCAGTTTTTTTTAAATTGGGAGAAAACGACAAATGAATTGAAAATGGAAAAACTGGCTTATTATTATAGTAATAACATTTTAGTACAGCTAACAAAAGGTATATATTATATAATGAATTTTCATATGCGCTCATTTTTTTCCTCTTTATAAACGCATTTCTGAATACATTAATATAGATATGTTAGTGATTAATGAAATATATTTTTTCGAGTTTGTGTCTATGTGTTTGTTTGTATTCAAAAACGCTATAAATTGTATTTTTTTCAATGATAAGCGCTTGGCTTCAGGTTTAATGAATGTGTTAAAAAAGTTTTCCTGAAAATATCATGTTTTTTCTGCCGCAGTTGATTTCGCAAGAACCGATTGTGAGCTTAAATGTAAAAACAAGTTTGGGAAAAATGATCGCTTAGGTTTTATTAGAAATATGTAGTTACTTTCATTACTTTTTTATTAGTAATTAAAGAATTAAGAATCAAAGCCTTATTACCGTTACAGTAGTTTTAATTCAACCAAAAATTAAATTTTATCGCTACACTTTGCATCTATTAATTGGTCAAATTTATAACGCATTTTATTACTGTAATTTGGGATATTTAATAGGAAAATGGTTATGAAGTTCAAAATACATTATTTTTTTGTTCATGAAAATTTCATAAAATTATTTTACAAAACTTTATGTTTGATATTTTAAAAAAATTATTTATTGTATTTTGTCGATCGTTGACCATAAGCCGCGAAATACTCGAAGATAAAATAAATTCACTGGAATGATTAATTATCTCATAGATTATAAAATATTTATAGATTATGCCACAGTTATAGCCCATAGGTCAGTATTATGCAATAATAAGTGCATAAAACGTTAAGGAAAAAATAATGAATTGCTATAAATTAATTAATGGTTCATAAATCTGTTTCAAATCTTTGAAATAATTAGCTCAAAACTACTTGTAAGCTTGATAAGTGTTTTAAGGGTAACTATAAAAGTGTCTTAGGATTTGGTCAATAAAAAAAATTAAAGAAAACAGAGGGAAGAGATTCGTTTGAAATCAATTGAAGTATTGGTTTTTCAGTATTTAAATTTAAGTTGAATAAACATTTTGATTGAAACTGCTAATTTCTTTGTTTTTGTAATGTATCATTTTATTTTGCTTTAATTCTAACTTATCATATAATATTTCAATTTGAATTAATCTAATTACAGTAGAGTATAATTATGTATTTATAAAATCTTAGTAATTAGTTGAATTGAATGTCCAATAAACGATATTAATATATAATTAATAACAAATTAATTTGTTATGTTACAGTAATTAGATATCTTTCTATGCTTATTTTAGCCCATAAAACTTATTAACTGTTTGCGGTACGAATATAAATAGAGATTAAATATTGTCAAAAAAAAGTTCTCTGGAATGTTTTCCGGAGAATTTTATTGAAACATTTAAAATTGTGTAAACAGTTGAATTAATTTAGCCAAGAAAAATTATAGACCAATTTTCCGAACTTATTTCTCAGACGTAATCTCTACTTATTTAAAAGAATCGTAAACTCTGTTTTCGTTTATAATCTTATCGCGCGAAATACATTCGCTCTAAAAATCTATAATTCGTTCGACAGGAAAACAAAGCAAATTTTAAAATCGGTCACACGTATTATTGATGTGGAGTATATTTTAACGGTGTCACCAATTTTAAACTTTTTAACGCTTAGCATATTATATAATATTGCAATTTATAATCAACAATATTAATTATGAATATCGTACATAAATGACGAGCATATTTGAATAACTCATTGAAGTTGTCTGGTGAGAGAATCAATCAATTATTGATAGCGTACCTGTTTTAAGCACAAATTGGGTCAAAGATCGAGATTTTTGATTAATCGATTTCAATGTTTAATCTATAATGAAATAATTAAATGTTTAGCTTTTCGACGTCAGTTACATAATGGGATTAAATTTTTCCCTGTTTTGGAGCCAAATTTGAATTTCTATTCAAACATATAATCTCGAGTAACTATCATTTAAAGTTTTTAAAGATCTTTAACACAATGTGTTATATATTTTTATTGCTTAAAGAACATTAGATCTGTCGTTAAACGCGAACGCATAATAATGGCGTACAAAACAAAACTAATTGATAACTGATAATAAAAGAACAGGAAAAAAAATCAGAAATCAAATAAGCAATGATCTAACCCAATGAAAAATAGCTCACAATTTCAATATTTCTTTTTAACTGAATAAGTGATGACCCATAAGACCGAAAGTAGTTGTTAAGTATAATGGATGGCAATTAAATTATTAACCATACAATGTTTTAATAAATAGAATGATAGCTTTTTGTTTTTCGATTAGATTTTTATTTAAATCACACATAGAATATATATCTAGTAAATAATGATATATTTATTACAATTAAGAGCGAATATATGCTTTCAATTGAATATTTTGTTCTGAGGGCGTTATAAAGCATAAAAAACCTGATATCAGTGATAGTTCAACATTTTTGACATAAATTGATAGTTGTTCGCCATATAATAGAATACTTCTTTTTAATATTATTTAAAAATTATAAGAGCAATAGAAATTCAATGGAGAGTTTTTTATTTCAGCGGAAAAAAAACTGATCCACACCTCTCTAACTTTCGCTTGAATTATAAAATTAATATTTTGACAAGAATTAGATCAATTTTAATTATGTATGATAGGATATAAACGTTTTATTTCTGTTACGAAATGAGCTTTAAAATAATTATAGATAGAAAATAGCTTTTGGTAACTTAAGACAAAATTTGGTCATTTATTATCAAAAAATAACAAAAATTAAATAATCGGAAACGTGTAAATATTATTCCACATTTCTTTTAATCTGCTCAATTTTTATTTATTTTATACTAATCGAATATAATTATACTTTTATGATCATTTAATGGTTTATTTTTATCTTAGATATTTATGAGTTTGCATTAAAATTTAAGAGTTTAAAATTGTTTTCCTGCCTCTCAACCGCTTAGGAGATGCGATGATTACTATTTACATTATGATAAAATCTTATGAAAACTCACGAGAAAATGGGTAATAGAAAAAATAATGAGTTTTATTTTTGCAATATAACAGTAATATTTATTGTTAATTAGTTTCATTAATTAGTTGTCAAAAATTAATTTTCTTGTTTATCGCGAACAACGCGAAAAATTAATCTTAATTTGTCTGCGCGTTTCCTCTGCACTTTTGGAGGAAAAAAAATCGCGAACCAAAATTATATTTTGTGCGTTTCCTCAATAACTTTGCTCATAAATAAAAAATTTTTTTAAAGAAGTTAAATGCGCAAGATATGTCGTAAATTATGTTTTTTAGAAGATGAGCGTTTAAAATACAATGTGCGAACTTTTCCTCGAGCGCTACACTATTTTCCCCTCCAATGCCAATACTGTTTCCTTAAAACACCCGCGAAAACCTATCATTAACTAACTGAATGCAAAACTCTCTTTTAAAACATTAATTGCACCATTTTTTTTATTCTCGAATCTCAATAGTTTATTTCATTGCGGCGGAAAAAAGTTTGTTTATCGCTATAACAATTTTTGCGCGATTAAAATTGAGTTTCTCTCCACACATTTGCGAACACAAAAATCAAAGCTTCGCCGATGTGTGACACGTGTATGCACTATATTCTAGTGCTCTAAGAATGCTATAACGAGATAATTTTGCGCTAAAAGTTGACTCAATAACATCTTTAAGCTTTCATATATACATATCTAGAGAAGTCATCCAGACTTCAGTCATTTTTGTAACGTAAAAATGTTCTTAACACACAAAATCTTAATTCATTCACTCAATTCTGCTATCAATAAAAGAAGACGAAGATAAATCTACGGCTCCATTAAATATAAATATAGCTCAGCGAACGTTTTTCGTACACATTTTTCAGATATTCTTTCGAACCATATGTGGACCAAATTAAGACTTTTTTGGAGGCATGTTTATCTTACTGTATTTTTATATATTACCGTAATAAATAAACTTTCTATCGCTGGTCTTATAATGCAATTTTTTCATCATTCGTGAAACAATACATTTATCAGAAAAAAACGTCTATAGTTTATGCGAAGAAGTAAAGAACAAATTAAAAATTAAGGAAAATTTGCATTTTGGCTACGAATAAAATGAGATTTGCTGCGAAGGTTCGTTTAACTGAATGTTTTCCCAAATAAAAGTCAAGCGTGAATCATAGCATACGAGTTGAGTGCACTTTTTATGTAAGCGCTCATTAATATCACTTTAAATCAGTGGAAAATTAGATATCACTTATAAGCTTAAGTCGAGACTCAACGGAGAAAAAACAACAACTGAGTAATTTTAGAATTACGACTAATTTATTAAACTTTATGATTAATTAACTTTCACATGATTAACATAATTTATTGCAGTTGGGAGACAATACAGTAAAATTTGATTGTTGTCCTGTAAACGTTTACGTGAAAAAAATATACCACTAATTAAAAATAATAGCACTTATATATTTTATTCGGAAAATTAAAAATTTTAGGCAGTACTTCCGTTAATTTCTTAATTAATGATTCGACAATCTCATCAGTTTTAACTGTAATTTTCAAGTCATACTATATCTTTAAAATGTATTAAAATTTTGCAAAAGGTTTGCTCTAAGAGATACCAAAATATAGAGGAAGTCTTCCATCAGAAAAATTGATACATTTTGACTTTTCAGTTGCAAATGTCAGATTTTGGTAGCGATAATCTAGTTGACAATCTTTTCCCCAAGAGAGGTGGAGAAAGAGAGAGACAGACAGAGAGAGGGAGGGAGGAAGGAAGAGCTAGGGAGGGAAGTGAGAGAGCAAGGGAAAGAGAGAGGGAGGGAAGAGAGAGAGAGAGAGAGCAAGGGAAAGAGAGGGAGAGAGAGGGACAGAGAGGGAGGGGGACCGAGAGAGAGAGAGAGAGATTCAAAAAAATTCAGAGGCGTAAGATGCGTAAGAAGATAAGATGCATATCGACCCAAATATTGCATTAAAAACTTTCAAACAAAAATCTACATTAGAAAACCTGTTATTTAGAAACGTTTGTTTGATAGCACTCAACAGATGGCTCTGATGCATGATTGTAGAGGTTGTTTGAGTTGAGCTGTGCTGCAGCAGCACTGCATTGAATGCTTCGCAACAGTGTTTGACTGCAATTCACGTCAAAACGCATTGGAAAGAGAATGAGTGTGAGAGAGATGTGGTAATTGTGTTTACAATTATGAAAATATTGTTATTATAAATTATAATATGACATCACAACAAGTGGCCGTTAATAATGAGCCGAAGATCGAGACGTTTAACCGTATCTCAAACACTGTAAATGTGATTCACTTTTTTATTGTTATTGTTATTTGTGAATTATTATTTGCTATTATTGTTATTATTATTATTTGTTGTTGTTTTTGCCATTAATTCCGATTGTTTTTTAAAAGTGTATTTTATTTGTCTCGCTGTTTATACTCTCAATGTTTGCGTAGTATTTAGTTAAAGTCAAAAAAAAAGTATTAATTTCTATGTTTACGTATCAAATAGTTTGGTGAGGAATCAAATTCGTTACTGGAGTCTAACGAAGACTCGATAGTTGCCAATAATAGCGGATCGCTGTATTTGGATAAAACAGGGAACAGTGATTCAGTGTCAGTTTCAGTGTCAGTCTCGGGCAACGTTGTGGCCAACAGTGAACAACGCGAAAACGGTGTGGTCGTCGAGTGCGGCGACGACTCCAACGAACCCATCGATTCTGGTAATCATAATCATTTTGATTTCGATTTTAAATATTTAGTCATGTTATGAATAGTAAACGTTAGAAAGTTATTTCGTAACACTCCCTAAACAGTTGAAACACTGACACACTGGTATATTTCTAATCTAATATAGTTTTGGTAATCTTATCGATCTGCATATGCGCGTTATAACCATTTTACGTAACAAACATATTATATTCATAGTTATGATTAGGGATGCGACTATTTGTTAATTAACTATAAGTTTTAAAATCATCCAAAAACATTCCTATCTAGTAGTTAGTTGTTATATAATTCAAAAAATTTATTTTTTATTATCTGTTTTAAATTTTTTTTTAAATTTCTAACTTAACTCAATTTTTTTAAATTGGCGTTAAAATGGGAAAAATTGTTGTCGCGTAAATCATACAAGTTTTTGGAGTGGTTATGTTTTCGGGGTTTCATTTTTAAAAAAATATTTTAAAAATTTTTTCGGAAAAGTTTTAGGCACAAAATACTGCCATTCAAATTCGTTTAGTTTTTGCATGACACAGTTTTTGAAAATTTCTGAAGTAAAATCAATAGATTATTTCAAACTATTTTGACCGATTATTTCTAACTAATAATAATAAACTATTTAGCATCCTTTCATCCTTTTTTCTGATTATTTTCTCATCCCCTTATTTATGATATTGTTTACATAATGACGCAATTGTGTAGAGCAGAGCACGTATGCTGCAGATGAATAGAGTGTGAATGTGGTGTATGTGGGGTTTTATACGGGATGAATTAAAATAATATTAATGTATTAATTATGGGTAAATATTTGGCGCGCGTCTCTAGTAACTCCCAATCTCAGCAATACTGCTGCCAATTACAACAGTGAATTCTACAGAAAAGCTCTAAGTAGGTCACAAAGCTTACTATGGTTCTAGTATTAGTTCTGTACTACATTCGCTTTCGCATTCACCTGATACTGATCTCCCTCTAGTGATGGTGCCTTTCAATGGTACCGTCCTGTCATTTTTCTATCGCACTTTTTCCTTCTCTTTCCCTCATACCAGTACATACACTCTTACTTACTCTCTCTATCTCTCCCTCTCTTCAAACTGTAGACATACATTCACTCACACATACATACACTCTCCTCCTAATTCTTAATCCATTGTGGATCTAAAAACGAAATAAGAAAATTGGGACTAAATTTAAACGTCAAGTGAATACAATTAATTATAGTTTTAAACGTAACTTATGAATAGTTATAGAATGTTTGTGCCCCGCTCTTGGATTGTCTCTGCGAACTGTTACCCCAACACCACTACCATCGCTGCCTCCCTTACCCTCATCTCCCTCTCCCTCTCTAAACACTCTCACACATACGCTTACTCTCACTCTATGTCTCACTCACTCTTCAAAATTCCCATGCATAGCAACTTGTTTGTTGTAATTCAACTTTGCACTACTGATATATTGTGATCGTGTATTTAGTGTGTTTCGTGTATGTGTATGTGTATGTCTGTATGTTAGTGAGTGAGAGAGAGAGAGAGAGCGTATTTTATGTGAAGCTTGTCTGCACATCCAATATTTTCATATGTAGGCAATTATTATTTTTTCGTACATAGCGAGAGGAAAACATTGAAAAGCAGTGAAAGTGGCATATTTTGGGTCTTACTTTTTTTGCACTGTGAACTGGTTTAACATGTTATATGTGTTTGCCATTAAGTTGCCATTACATCACATATCAAACGTATAGATTCCACGCGGAAAAAAATTACACAACACATACGCTCAATCAAAATGGTTTTAAACAACATATACACATAAATTCAGATTTTTTTATTGTGTACATAAACTTTTTATTTTTTTTGCTTACACAGTACAGATATGTGCCCATAATAATGGTTTTTTTCAATTATTATTATTATTATTAGAAAAATGAAAATGAAAATAACGCTACAGGTATTACATAGGAGTAGTACAGTACAGTATGATATATAGACGGTTTTTTATTAGTTGAAAGGGAAGTTCAATAAGTTTTTTCCTCTTTACTCTCTCTCTCTCTCTCTCTCTCTCTCTCTCTCTCTCTCTCTCTCTCGGATGATTGAAAAAAATGTTAGCTCTAGCGCTCGTTTTTTTATTATTTTGATTTCCCCGAACGAATCTATTAGTCATATGGTAAAAGGAGAAGAAGAAAAAAATAATTTGAATAAAGACATTTAGATGGGAAGGATTTTGCGTTGAAGAGAAAGACCGGAATAGTTATTATTTCGGAAAATAGTCTGACCTACTGTTCAAATGTTACTGTTATTCGTTTCACTTAACTATTACGGTGGTCTTCACATAGATTTTGATGCATTAAATGGCACTCCTTATTCTCGTTATTTGCAATATTACTCATGTCTGTATAGCCTGGGTCTCCACTTCTGCTGCTTCTGATGATGACATGTGTCCTAAAAGTAGCTATACATAGAGATCTGGTGATTGGTCTTTAAAGGTCTCCTCTTAAAAGTTATTTTGGATCAGAAAATTTGTTTAGGCGAGTGGTTGGAGTGGTGTAACCCCTCTATTACTGTTGAGACACTCTTTTCTACTCTTTCCTACTAAACAGTTTGAGAAATCTTAATAGTTTTCAATGCAATGCACGCGCATTTTTGGCGCGTATCTTATCCTTAAAGAAGCGAATCTTTGTTGTAATAACGTATAACGTGGGAATTTTTTTCTGTCGGCAATAAAAAATGAAAGCGAAAGTCTTTTACCGAAAAAAAGCAGATGTGCTTTGATTTGTGTTTGAGTAGTGGAAGAAGAAGAGAGAAAAAAAACTGAAATGCTATATAACCTGTTATATAGAGAGGTGGTGTATAAACGTGTGGAGACCAGAAATAAAACGTACACTTTTATTTAATAGAAAAATAGAGAAAATTTCAAAAGTTATACAAAACTGTTGCTTTTTTTCTCTCTTCTGGCCATATTATGCATTGCGATACTTTCGAATCGCTGATTTTTCGGTTCATCAGTTTCGCATTGTATTTAACGCATTGTTCACTTTTACTGTTGAAATATGTGTTTTCTCTGCCCTTTTTTAGTGCTTTTCAATTGTTAGTTATTACTTGAAATATAGTCCACATTATTTAACATAACTGTTGAATTTATGCGTTTATAAATATAATATATATATCATTTATATATGGTTAGGCACTTGTAGTAACAGTTTATTTCAGTTTAGTTATTCTTACAATTATGATAATTCATGTGTAAATACTTGTTTTTTTTGTTATCCATTCAATAATAGATATATACGTTTTTTTGTTTCACTCCAAAACTGAGTATTGTCGAGAAATTGTTTTAATATCTTTTCTAAATCGCAGCAAAACTTTTGGATTCATGTTTTTAATTTATCGGTCGTTAACAATAGCCGCCACTATTATAATGAACTCATTTTTAGTGTTTTTAAATACTGACTCAATTTTAATATTAATGTTTAATGAAGAATTTGATTCATACGGGGTTTACCTAGTTTTCCCTTACCCTAAATCAACAAAATAACTTATGTTTATTCAGATGCATATGTTTATTGAGTTTTTTCTATTGATTACAGTAAAATAAGCTCAATGCTAATAATAATAACAATTGAAACTGTGTTTTTTGTGTATATGTTGTGTGTGTGTGCCGTAAAACAAAATATAATAATTAAATGTTATTAGTTTTTTTATGTACTGATTAAATTGTAAAACTACTAATATTTTTTTATTGAAATTAATTGTCAGTCTTTACTCTACAAGTTTTTTTCATATATAATTAATTCGAATTATTAATTGTGAAATATAATTTGAGAAATATGAACAAAATATAATTATTTAATAGACCAGAAAAGAGTTTGTAAAGTTTTTTTAGATAATTCTCGAGCCGTAATAAATCGTGTTTTTACGACTCGAAGCAACTGTTTCTCTGGGGAAACACTATTCCGTTAATTAGACCCAATTGAATATAATTTATTTTCTAGCTCTCTCTCCTTCTCTCTCCTCACTTTCTCCTCACTCTCTCTCTCTTCACTCTCTCTTTCTCCTCACTCTCACCAAAACTACTGCTAAACTCAATATTTGTCGCAACAATGTTTTGGCGCAAAAAATATTCTAGTTGTTTGCGCGGTTATCTTATTTCTTACTTTCACTTTATCTTTTAGTCAGATCTAAATTTCTGAATCCTGTTCTTTTTAACTCTGGTAACTATTCATAAACTGTTGTAAAACGCTTTTATTCATTCAGAAGCACTATTTAATTATTAATTACGTTCATAATCGCGTTTATTTTGCAATACAAAAGGATAAAAACAGCATTTTTTTAGTAGCGTTAGTGATCTTCGTGTTAAAAAAACTTTCTTTCTTTTTTGAGGTCACTGGGTCATAGACTAGCTTTATATAAATCAAACATCTATTGTATGTCTGTTGTGTTTTTAGTGTGTTATGAGTGCAAAAGCACATGCTTTCATAATATGTTCGCTTTTTATTTTATTCTCCCATTAAATCAATATTTCAGCAAATGTGCTGCACTCGAGTTTCGCTTACGATCGATACTCGAAGACATTAGAGGAAAACGCTTTTCGCTTTTATTTTCTTATTTTTCGTGCTTTTTTCGTATCCGTCGGTATAATGACATTTATTTACTCTGTATTTATTGATGCTGACTATATTACAGTATTGTTATTTTCTTTTAGTTTTATTAACATTCTAACCATTACGCGATAATTAATTTGTTATCGAAATTGTATTTAAAATCATTATATTGCGACAAACTTATAATTATTTATCCATTATTTATTCGTTAAAATTCTAATTTAATTTAATTTAGCTTAATAATACTGTAAATGATTTTAAATGATTGAATATGTAGAAACTAATTTCAAAACAAACTTGGAGTGATATAGCATTATTTTTTCTACGTAAATAATTATGTTACCAATTAAATGATACCTCAAAGGCTTTACTATACTGTAGTAAGATATCATACAGAGACTAAAAAAGATACAGTGTTAGGAGGACTCAGTTATTTTATGTGTTTTTTACTATCATAATATATTACTGCTGCTTCATATCAAAGATATAACGATTAAAATATATAAAGTTCGGTTGTGGCGTACTATAGCGCACATAAATACCAAACGCTTAATATATAATTCAATTTTCTTACTGAAGAACTTACATGTTATGCAAAACAAGATAATAAATATAAGTGTTAGACGATAAGCGTTAGACATTGGATTTTATTAGTATTTTTTACGAAACCGGAAGAAATATGCTGGAAAATTAGGTTTTAGCATCTTTTCATTTTTGATTGGAATTCTCAACCTTGATATGATAGTTAAAAACTTAAAATATTCATCTTTCAACACATTCCAACTATGAAAACGAAACGCACAGTGAAATACGCGATGAACTGGTTTTGCGCCGAAAACCAATCACCAAAAGAAAATAAGAGTTTGCCTAAAATATGTTGGAAAACGTTTTATTTGACACATTGTCATCTATTAGCGCAATACATTATAAATGGATTTACGGAGTGAAATGTTTGCATATGTATGATTTGGTCGGTTTCCAAAAAATTAATTTAGTAATAGTTTGTGCGGGGAATCCCGATCACGTTTAGACCTTCAGCTCTTTCGTAACCTTGAGAATCGAGTAAATCTTAGCTGCATTTTTATTATTTTTGGTTCCTGGGTCTCAATTCCTAATTAGTTGTGAAAACGAAATACTTCACTAAATCGAAATGCTTTCCTGGTTTGCGTTTTAAGAATGTTATAATTTATTTGTATTTTTTTAAAATCGCAAATTACTTGTTCGCGTGTGATTTATACGTCTGAAGTCGTCTCTCCGGATTTTTTTCTTTAGTATTAATGCTAAACTTTTTTTTATTGCGTAAAATTAATAAATTACAAACAGATGCAAAAAATCCCAGAAGATTTTTTTGAACATTAAATTGTAAGTTATATCTTCACAATATATTTATGAACTCATATCACTATTTAAACTTGAATTTATTTGCGCATAAAGACTTTATAGTTTTTTTAAACATATTTTCCAAAACTTATTAAAAAAATGTATGATACTTTTACTATTTGAATGAAGCGATTTGCATCACTGACTCGAAATGACAATAACAAAATAATTTCGTATTGTGTATCATAAAAACTTTTTTGATGTCTCAGACGTCTGACGTATTTTTTTCAAAACCCATTGTATGCGCATATATTAAGTATACTCAGTATATATTTAAAAATTATTCGTAATACTTATTTAGAAATGACTGCGTTTTAAATAGTTTTTGATTTATTCGGCGTATTTCAACAAATATCATAATTACTTTTAATAGTTGTTTGCAATATTCCAGTGTTTGTTCTGTTATTTTCGTTTATACGAGATTTATTTCCACTATTTTTATTTTGTATTTTAAACGTTGTGAATAGTAGTACAGTAGTTCTCTAACTCACTCCGGATTTTTTGTTGATGAGATAATTTTCTTGTTTTCGATACCTAAACGCATTTAATGTCACGGAATGGCCATATTTTGTTTGCGCCGTAGACTATTATGTATAAACAAAAGGCTTATAACATCAGACTATAAATATTTTTGTTAGTAGAGATTTATTGGCTTAAATTTTTTTGTCGCTTTTAAATAGCGTTCTGAATATTTACTTTGAACGAAAGCTAAGGTTAATTAACAGAGGATTTTTTTTATAATGTTTGTTTGTTTGAAGTTCATTTTGAAGGTTTAGTATTTTCATTGAAAGGTATCATTTACATCACCGTACACTATGATATATTTTTATTCACGATTTAACGTTCTTTTAAAAAATAGAATGAAAATATTGAACGTTTATGTAGAGTTTATGAGAGCAAATTTGTTTATAGGATTTTAAAGATCTTTAAAAAATTGTCCAGTTTTATAAATTATAAAACGCTACGCTATTTGCTCTTCGTTTTTCATATACAGTAGACTATGGTGAAAATTTCGTTAATCCTCGCATCTATCATGTAGTGTTCCGGCTTCCATGTCTAATTCCCCCAAAGAAAAAATGAGGCTATAATAGCGTCTAAAATGGATGTGCCACCAAAAAAGAGAAAATATTCGTTACGTATATGTTGTTAAAAAAATCTTTTCAATGTAAGCTTATCTGTAGATTTAATTTTCAACAAAATAATTATCACAATAGGAATTAATGACTTAATTTTTAAAACAACTCGTTTCAAAATTGCATGAATTCATTAACATAAACTTTATATTACTTGCAAACGAAATTAATTTAACAACAATGCTCTCACTTTTTATAATATCTTGGCACTCACTGTAAAAACGGGTGAGAAAATAAATAATCGTCAACTTGAAAAGGAAAGTACATGAAGTTTATCAAAGGAACGGAATATATGATAAATGACTATTTTAAAAATTTTTACATAATTTTGATATTTACATAAAATTCGCGGACGCTTAAAATGTTTTGAGATTCTTTCATTTTCGGCTCAAAATAAAAATTTATGCATAAATTCTTGCGAATTATTTAAACTTCTTTCCGAAAATTGACATTTATTTTCATAATCTAGAATCTAAAGCTTTCATTTCAATCCGAGTTTTATTCCCATTTATGACCTCCAAGTCCTAAAATATTTGAATAATGTATTTTTGTCACAAAATTTTTATGATAAATTTTGCTTTAGTATTAAAATAAATAATTAATGAATATTTGAGACTTCCTTGAGACATCTCTACCGTATATATTTTCACATTTATAATGCCCTAACGTTTCCTGCCTTAATGTTTGCCATAAGTTACGTAACTATAGATGTCGTTAAGATTTAATTTTGTTGATTTCAATTTTCTATTTACGGAAAATATTTGTTTGAATTTGTTTTGCGTATCTAATCTTGAAATCAATTTTGACCTTTTGTTAGGAATTTTTCATTCTATGAAAATATTTATACTTAAATTTTTCTTATCAAAGTACATCTCTGAAACTGAAGTGAAGAGCGTTATTATTTTTTTAAGTAAAAAAGCCATCGAATAAACAAAACTCTGTGGAAACAAAGTGATAATTAACTTATAGCGCAATGAACTAATAGTTTGAAGAAAGCGATTTCATTTTAGCTGATAATAAATATTCCTCATTTAATTGATATGATAATATATGAAACTATCGTTTATATTGTGATCGCGTAATAATATTGTCTATCAAAAATAAGAGTACTGTTTTTTTTGGTTGAATCAATTTTCCGTAATTTTACTTAAATGTCTCGTATTTCTTTTTATTTTAAAAAATTTGGTTTCCTAACCATTAACCTTATTTTTTGCAAAACTCTGGGTAACGTAACGCTACGAACAATAGAAAAACAATATTCAGTGTTCAGTGTATAGTAACGTGATATACGATATAATATTCGGGGAAAAAATAAATGTGCTCCAATTCTTCAAATTTTACGTTTCATTTCAGTAATGCTTTTAGACATTAAGTATTTATCTCTGCGGAGTATATTGTACTTGAAATTCTCTAAACGATTAGCAAATCCGATTATTGATTCATTATTACATCATTTTGTTCTTTAAGTAATTGATAATTAGTTATTCGCGAAAAAATTCAATGAATAAATATGATAGTGTTTAACAGATTACGAGGAATTATTACGTGTAATGACATAAAAAAAAGTTAGATTAACAAATAACACCGTTAAGGAAAAAAATACGAAATCTGAATTTTGAAGTATAAATCGAAAGCGAAGAATAGGCCAAATTATTATCACAGTATACGCGAACAATACAGTGCAGTGTATTTACAACTATAACCAATGTATGAGCAAATATCTACTGATATTAGAACAGCAGAATATTTAGAGCTGACGCTGACCTATTTAGATCTGTTCTCTCTATTGATTAGTGGGATCTACCATTTTTTTTATAGTCATAGACACGAGATTTTTCTGTTTAATGTGTTTTTTGGCTGTAAATTTCGCTAACAAACGCGCTTTTTGTCTCTCTTTCTACCCCACCCTCTACTAACCATATTATGATGGAAAAACTGGATTATCTATTAGAGAATGGAATGGTATGATTATCGTGGTTTTATGTAATAATCTCACGACAAAAAAAGTACGAGAGTATTTTAGTTAGTGATGCGTACACACAAATTTGTCGAATGGAAATCTCGAACAATATACTCGCCAAAATAAGTATCAGTGTATTAACTTATTTCACATATGCCTACTTTATATACACTTTATATAACGATTCTATTAATTCTTCGGATTAATTCTGACAAAATATATGCAAATCCTTTATACGAGAATTTTTTTTATCACTGTGTAAACAAACACATGAATAGTTGATAATCTTAGATCTTTATAATCATTAGTGATTAATTTATCAAATAATCTTGTAAATTAATCTCTAATGTTTGTTTAGATCAATTTTATGTATTTTTCTTGTTATTAATGGGGTTTTTGTTTTATTAAAGTTGCTGACGGTTCGGTTTAAATAAAATTAAATCAAATAAAGTTAATTAAATCAAAAATTTTGAAAATATGCGGTTTCGGTTTAATTAATATTTCTCTTATTAACTGTTTTAATAGCCAAAACGTCAAAATTTTCCGATTAATACTGTAATTATGGAGTTTAATTTGAAGTAAATAAAAGTTTATTCATAAAGAATTATTCAAAATAGAAAAATTTAATAAAATTTCTGATATATATAATGAATTTAAAATTTAATTTTTTAATCAAACGAAAAAATTGCTGTTTCCTTTTAAATTTTTGCTAATTTTTAGCGATTATGTTCAATTTAACAAATTTCTCAACGATTACAATTTTAGTTTTTTTATGCACTCGATAAGACATACAGTTACTGTTTTCAATTGTCTGTTCTTTTACCGAAACTTAAGATGTTAGGCTTTTCTTATCCCATCTGTCCTTTTTTCGAATTGATTAAACATTTATAAAGGAAACCCAATTGAAAGCGCAAACGAATTTATATCCAATAATGAAGTTTGTCCACTAATTTTTAATCCGAGATTTAGAACGGATTCTGCTCTTAGACCGGTGAACGAGATTGGGTCATATCTCAAGTCTTAGTCATTATATGCGCGCATTGTTTTTTCAAAATCAAAAAATTATCGCATATCATTTTAAGTATTTTTTCGAAAAATTGCCAGAAAGTGTGTTTGATATATCACTTTTTAAAAATTATAGTTTGCGAAATTAATTAAAATTATCAATTTTTATTAGCATTTAGTAATGCAGTATTATTGCAGCCATCAAATCATAAATGATTCTAAAAATGATTCTAATTTAATAAATAATAAAAATGAAAAATTATGCATAATATTTAGTTTGACGCGTTTTAATTTGTTTATTTACAATAAGTGATGCCTGTGTAGGTTTAATTCTTTTTTGGCACTAAATTAATGCAAACAATTTTCATTTTTCTTAATTTATTTTTACTCACATTTATCTTCTTCTTTAGCTCTCAAGTTATAAATAAAGACTGAACTGTTTTGTTTTTTTAGCTCATTATACGGCACAAAACCAAGTCGAGATTAAATATCTATTATTATGCCATATTTTTAGCGATTCTTTAATTAGGTTTTTATATTATAATTAGTAAACATTAAGAAACAAAAATCATTAGTTTAGATAATAGTAATGAAATGAAAATGTTGGAAAGAAAATGAAATTTTCGTTCGTTTTTTATCTATGCTATTCGTTGTTAGTTTGCAATGTAGATGTCGCCGCTTATTACCAGTAATTTCGAGATTTGTTTCAACTGAACCGACATTAAGTCGGATTTATTTCGAAATTATATACATTTCAAGGTACGCGTAAATTATAAAATAATCTGTAAACTAATTGTTAGTTATATACTTGAAAATGCGATAATAATATAATTTATTCAAATAAAAATTCGATTCACAATTTTATAACTCAAAGCGACAAAAATAAACGAAAAAATTCGAAAAGATAAAAAAAATTAACGAATTAATTGAATGATTATTCACTTTTTTCTCTCTATCTCTATCTCCGCATAACTAAAAATCGAAATCAAGTGCCACTTCTGTAAACAAGAATTGAATTAAGCAAAAAAATACAGTGCATACTAAACATGTTGACCTTGATCTAAACCAACTTTTTTTACGTTATGTCATCTAATTTTCCCCTTTTTAATAACCATTTTCTTTTTGCTGTTTGCGTATTGCTTTACTGCCTCGGGCTGTGATTTGAAAAATTTCTGCCCAAAAAAACTTTCTAACCATAACTTGTATTTTTCGTATTTACAAACATATATATATGGCAAGCTTTATACATACTTTATATTGAGCCATACATTTTTTAGTAGTGTTATATAGGGCTTCAAAATATAGGACTCCGCCCACTAACCTAAAAGTTTTCTCGATTGTGTATTACTTTGTTTTTAGCGCCGATAGAGTGCGCAAAATTTAAAAGTTGCGTAAGTGTGTGTGTGTGTGTGTATGTGTGTACATTATAATGTACTGTATATGTGTGTGTACAGTATATGTGTGGAAATCATATGTAAAATAAAAGGTGGAGCTTAATCTGGTAGAGAAATGAGCTCAAAGTTATACAGTTAAAATTTGTATTAGTTTTAAAGCGCAAAGCATTGTGATAATGCTATTCACGTTTGTCACAACCAAATTGAAACTGTGATCATTACTGTGATCGCGAAAAAGCGTTTCGGTTTGTTTGTGCGCTGTTTGGAAAAAGTATTCGTTTTTCTAAGCGTTGTTAGCTATCACTTTGTGGTGCAATTATGCCACTCTGTTGTGGTGTTAAAATTACCAGATATAAAAATCGTTTGAAATCATACTCATATAGTTGTGAATTAAGTACATTCTCTCTACCAATTAACATATAATCACTACGACTGGTGAAAAAAGTTTTTTATTAGTTGTCTCGCGTTCTCTATCGCACTCTCACTCTCTTGGAAAGTAATCTCTATTATATCTGTCTGTAATCTGCTTTTTATATATAGTTTAGTAATTGTGCAGCAAATTGTTGATTAAAAGTGTTTTCCACGGCTTATTACGATTATAATATTCGGGGATCGAAATCCCCGCTGCAAAACAGCAGCAATTGCAGCAAAAAGTATTTTAATTATAATAATAAAATGATGACAACAATGTCGTACCACATAGACAATGCTGGATGTTTTATCCCCACAGTCGGAACATCGTTGGCGTCGAGTGTTGGTCAGTCTGGACTGTCGTTAACGGTGTCGACAGTGGCCACTCCCGGTCCGCTAACGCCTGTTGTGTCGCTAACTGGTGGCACTGCGCTTATCGAATACGGCCATCAACAACAAGACCAACCCGACACTAAAGAGGGAATCGAAGAGTTGTGTCCGGTGTGCGGTGATAAAGTGTCTGGTTATCACTACGGGCTATTGACTTGTGAATCGTGTAAAGGATTCTTCAAGAGGACAGTACAGAATAAAAAAGTGTACACATGTGTAGCTGACCGTAACTGCCATATTGACAAATCGCAGCGTAAGAGATGTCCATACTGCCGATTTCAAAAGTGCCTAGAAGTGGGAATGAAGCTCGAAGGTATGATATCGTATCATATATACTATTATTTATGAATAACCAAACTAAACTTAAAACTAAAAATATTAGCGTTGGAGTAATTATATATATTCTCCCACTTTTTTTAACATACAAGAATGTTTGAGGTTTTTTAATATTTAAAGCGCAGAGATTACCATTTTAGTGTTTATAGTTTTTTTACTTCACTTTGCAAAAGTTGAAATAAGATATACTTTATGGATTTGAGAATTTCTCGTTGCGTCTGTCAGTCACACTTTTATAATAATCAGGGATTTCAAATTTATATCATAATGAAAAGATGTATTACCAAGCGTTGCTTTTTTATAAATAATTTCTGGACAAAATATTTTAATTCATAAAATTTATATTGAACCGGTTTTGATTGGAATATTCCGTTTTTATACGGTATGCTATTTTAATAAAATTCAGATTTAAGTGGAATATGCCGTTTTTGAATGGACTGTTTTTATATGCTATATGCAGTTTTATCCCAGATTTATATAAGCAGGATTCGAGTGGAGTATTCCATTTTGAGGCTAATTTAATCGATTTGCAAACTGTTTAATTTAAATGAATCTTCCATTACAAAAATGAAATTTTTTTATAATATTTTATTAAAGGGAGCGACCAAAAAAACGCCAACTAATTTTATAGAAAACGAACACATATTTTCAATCTTGTTTTAATTAATAAATATATTAATAAGTTAATCAGAATAATTAGCTATTTTAATGAGTCTATCGATTCAACTTTTTTTGTTTTATTTTTCCAAATTGGCTCTCAATCCACTGCGCTACTGCTCCACTTTTTGTTTAGTAGCGTCAAGTGCAATGTTTTTTTAGCGTAACATTTTTTGACTGCATATATATTTTTTGAAAAGGTATTTCTGCTTTTTTGAATTTCCCTTTCACTTATCCATACAATCGACACTCCACTCTCTCTCACACAGTTTTCAGTGGCGCGACACGAATTTTTTTCAATACGCGAAATTGTGTGAAAAGAGTGATTGAATGTGAAGAGAATTTGTTGCCTAAAAATCTATTCGCTATACACCACACTCTCGTTGCACTGACTTTTTTCGCAGTGGTGCCAATTTTTTCGGATATTTACTTTTCGCGTTTAGATTATTGAGCAAATAAATCATTATATCTATCTATAGTTATGTTGCGTATTAGTTATTGTTATGCTCAGCTCTTTTTTAATAGTAATATTTTTTTATCACGCATACCTATCAATTTTTCGAGTAACAACAAAATAGGAAAAAAATACAATGAAGAAAAAAAATTTAATTGTACAGTGAAAATCAGGAAAAGTAGGCCACATATAGATATATCTACATAAATGACTTTTTACAACTACCAGATTCATTAAAATTTTAGCGTTTTATTTCTCCGCATTTTTCCTTAGTTTCAGATTTGGAAATTAAAATGATCGCAAACTTTGATAAATGAAAACGGCATCGAAAAACTCGACAAAAAATGTTTTTTTTAGAAAAATAAAAAATTAAGAAAAATTTTGAGTGCTCGAGAGATCGAGAGTGAAAGCGAAAACTGAAAAAATGTGAACTATTTAGTATTTAGCAAATATACATAGCATTATAGCATACATGGCTTGAGTTAATATTTAGTTTCTCTCGAAACGATAGAGAGAGTGTGACCCACTTTGAATGCAAATCTTGACCCGCATTCTCTATTCTCACTTTCACTCTCTCATTACTGGGTCACTGTTAAGCCCCACTGACTTACTTTCACATTTTTAGCAAACGATGAGCGAAAGTAGAAAAAAAATCGTAATCGCATTCGCAATTCTCTCTCTCGCTTACGTATTTCTCTCTTTATACTCTCTCGCTATTGCTCACACTCTCTCGCATTAGTGGGTCACTGTTAAGCCCCACTGATCTACTTTCACTTTTTTTAGCAAACGATGAGCGAATGTGTAAAATTTTTGTTAACCGATGCTTGCGGTTACGTATATGTGTGTGTGTGTATTTACGTATTTACGTGTGTTTTGGTATAATAATAATAAATAATAATATTTTGCAATATTTTGCAACGCGTTTTCGTCTCAATATTTTAGTCAAAAACTATTGTGTTGCGCAATAGTTACTCAATCATGCTTCACATTTAAAAAGAATAACTTTTCTAAATTTGATTAACTCGAACACTCTTGACGTCAATCGCGAAAATTTTCTTTTTAACCCTTTTTGCTAAACTTTTGAACCCCTTTTGTCGCACTAGAGATTTGGAAACGCAATCGACGAATGGTTTGGCTCGCAAAATGCGCTTATGATTAAACGCAAAGATACCATTAGACCATTAAACAACTTTTTTTTCATTGCTCGCTATCACATACCGGATATACACTTACAAACTCTTTTTTGTTTTTCGCTATTTGATTGTATTTCCTTTGCGTTCCTTTTATTTTGTTTCGTTTTTTTAAACTTTTTTGTTGTGTTGCGTAAAATCATTTTGGCGTGCGATTTGTATGCGGTGTTTGCTTCGTTTCGCTTCGCTTCGGGATTCAGATGCTAATGTTGCCAATGATGCAATTGTTAGCTCTAATCTGAAAACCGATCTCTGAATATTATATATCTCGCAATTATTATGTACTCCATTCTCTCACTTAATATCCCATTCTTATTTTTTAATGAATTTTTTATTTATTTATTTATCATTCTATACCGTATTCTGTTCTCAATATTTTTTTTAAATTTGTTTTTCTTGGTTTTATTTCATTTTACTTGGTTTCCTTCTTTAGTTATGTTCATAATTTATTTAAGTCTTGGAAATGTTTATTGTTTTTATTTCACTATATATTCACTGTCAAAAAATAGTTTATTTGCTTTAATACGGTTCGGCGTTGAAAGATCCTATTAAATTGTTTCGAAGTTTTTATTTATTTACCGCATATGTACACACTCACACACACACAGGTACACAACAAAACAGGCACTAAATTAGATTTATAAAAACGTTGTGCTGAACATCACCGACTCGTTATTTTGAAAATATGTATCACGTTTTTTCCATTTAAGTATAATAAAAATAATAAATAACGCTCAGTCCTTCAAAGCCAAACCTCAAATACTTGCTGCACATAAAAGGCGTGTTTGAATGAAAAAACAATAGACGGAAAAATTTAGTAATAACAGTCTTCACGGATAACCTAAGCTAACAAAAGTTATTTATCGCTTGTTAAGTGATAGTTTGAAGCAAAACGCGCCAAAATATGAGCGAAAATTATTTGAATGTGTTTATTATGTATTTGATGGTAAAAATGTTTTATAATATGACGCCCGCAAGTAAATGGCAACGAAATTATAGCTAATAGCGAGATAATTAGTGCTAAAAAATATGTATTGCATCCGTTGAATGAGTTGCTTAATATTTTAATTTCTTTAAATACACTCGCATAGTAATCGTAACTTAAATTTTTTTTCTTAAAAAACTAGTTATAACGGCCTTCTTATAAAATATTGAAAAAATGTTCAGTTTCTCCCATCCATTTTATATTTTACTTTTCCCTGCGTTTTATATCTCATACTGCTTTCCATTCTTATAGCTCTCTTCTGTAGTGGCAAACAGATTAAAGTATTCCAGAAATAGATAACGTATCGATAATGAATTATATGTCAAAATATGAAAAACATATATAGCATACTGTGTCAAAGATATAGCGATAGTGAGTTTGTGTGTGTATCTTGCGATAACGTTTAATCTGGTTTTTTTCTGTTTTTTTCCTGGGATCGAATGATAACGCGCGATAATAATATACTGGACTTGTTATTGTTTGTTGCCTTTAATTATATATTTGGAAGAAGATGTTTTAATTCATATAATTGATTCGCGAGACGTAAACCTGTTTGCCATTAATTTACTTTCTTCTGATACCCGAAAAAATTGTGAGCTTTCATAAATTTCGCTTAGTTATTACACGGCGTTGCTATAGACCGACGCTAAACGAAAGCCACCGAAATCTAATATGAAAATTATTATTCTGCACATACACAGTAACCTTTCATCGGTCATCCATCACTTGGATTAAGGATTTTTTAAAAAAATGTATCGCAATATTCTCTGTTTGAATCTCATTTTGATTGATATTTGGAAAATAAATGTTATTTATTTTATTGAATTAATGATATCTCCGAAACAATTGTGGGGCAGCTTTTTTCACGTTAAGTCTCTAATTTATTGTTTCCTACCAGTAACATAAAAAACAGCGAGAGTTAGAGAGAGAGAGAGAGAACTTTTATGGTTGCTAAGGCACAGCATAGTTGGTTGCATAACTCACTCTCTTTTGCATCGAGAGTTTGACCCATTTAGCAACTGATGCTTCAAACTAGAGCATGAAATATTCTAAAGTATGTTTAAAAACTGCTACTTCAAAATACCGTGATTAACCGCGAAATTTTCAATTAAAGAATTTAACGATTAACGTAGATGAGCAGTTTTTTATATAATCTGATTTAAAGAAATTTAGCACAAAAATTTTAATCAACTAATGTACTTAAATATAATGCTTAAAATATGTTCAATATAAAAATTATTTTTGCTTGTTCTCCACATTAAATATACAATAAAAACGCATTAATTTTATTGCTATCTCAATAAATTAAATATTAAATTTTATTCATTTCAATGATTCATATTTAATCAATATTGAAGTTATTATTATTCGTTAAAATGTTTATAATAATCGTTTAATTCCAATATAATTTTTTACAATAAAATATTGTGGCTGATTTGAATCGGTAATTTATGTCCCGCACCGCACCGCTACTGTTTAGATATGACGCTCTAGTTCGACAAAAATGTGGGACAGTGTGTTAAATATATTAGTATATAATAACTCCTTATTTACACTTTATTCGCACTCTTTTGCTTGTAAGCAACTATTTTCTGATAACATAACTTAAATTTAAGGGCATATTTAAATGTTATTAAATTTTCTGGGGAAATAATAAATATGACAAATAAATACAATTACAGTTAGAGAAAGATATGATTTTTTTTTGTTTTTTAATTTGTTAGATAATATAAAAGATTCTTATTTGGTTCATAAAACTTATTCAATGTAATCATTTATAATTCGGATATTATCCAAATGTACAATATTTAATATAATTCAATTAATATAAAAAACTTTAATGAAGAATTGAGGATACAGTAACTGGGGTTTGATATTTCTTGACTGCAATTAAGAAGATAACGAATTTTTAATGATTTTATTTGTATTCAATGGGAATACAATAAAATAGCCTTAACTATTTAATAATAATCAAATCTATCAGTTATGGAAAGTTACGCCACAACACTTTTTGTATAATAATTATGTTAATAATGAAACAGAAACACATTTCCTTTGCCTCGCAATCCGTCTGTGATAATGACATTCTTTCGTAATTATGTTTATGGACCGTTCGGCAAATGCAATACTATTACACATTACGCAAAAAATATAAAAAACAAATTAATTCACGCGCACATTAAAATTTAAACTTATTTTTAAACACTTTAATCATTTCGGTTGACGTAGGAAAACAAATTAAAAAAATTGTGTTTGCATTTAAAGTCTTATGATTTTTGGGCCATTAATTCTATTTTATTATTTTAGTTTTAATATTTTATTTTTACCACAGAGAAAGAAAGAGAATTGCAATTAAACGCTGTTTTACTGCCCGTATAACTTTGAATTTTTTTTTGGTTTTTTAAAATTATTTTTTTATCGCACATATAAATTTTAATATTGTTATCTTCACTTTCAAAACGCCCACATCGAATACTTTATCATTGAAAAATTTTTTCCTGAAATGATTAACGCTATTATTTTGGTACCTGCATATGTATATTAGTGATGCACAAAAGTCAAGAATTTTATTTAACTCTTAACCTCAATTCCTGAAAATTTTTTATCTGACTTTGCAAATTTGTCAGATGTCAGATATATGGATTTGACTATGTTCGTCCGTCTATGCACACTTATGTTAATTAAGGGATTTTGTTCTTTACTCTAATAAATGGAATTCACTAATTTATGTTAATAAAGGGATTTTGACCTATTTCTTTTATGCTAATTAAGGGATTTTGTTCTTTACTCTAATAAAGGGAATTCACAAACTTCTTGTGTTAATAAAGGGATTTCAAAAATCTCTTATGCTAAGTTAGGGATTTTAAGGTCAAAAGGGACATGAAATAGGGTCAAAAATACAAAAAGTATGCTCAAAATTGGCATTTAAGGGGTAAAAAATGGCCAAAATTTAGGTTAAAAATTGAGTGGCATATGCCGCGATTTACAATAATAATTGGGATTTTTAGGCTAAAAATGATGAAAAATCTAGTCAAAATAGACAAAATTGGGCAAAAATGACAAATATTAATTATAAAATTTGCAGGTTTTTGTAGTGAAAATAGGGATTTACATCCTCAAAATTATTGGCAAAAAATTACCAATAAACTGGTCAAATTAGGCTAGAATCGTAAAATTTGATTAATATTCAAAGTGGCATATTCCAATATTCCGGTTTTTGCTGTAAAAATAGTGTTTTACAGTCTCAAAATGGTCGCAAAATTTAGTCAAAATAGGGGAAATTCGGCGAAAATGTCAAAATTCATCTAAAATATTAAAGTGCCATATGCTGCTAATAAGCGATAATAATGTGTTGTTATTTGATTTCATTTGGTTTTAAAATGTTTAACTTATAAAAGAAAATTTAATATAAAATAATAGGAGCGAGCGAATGAAATAAACGAGCGACCATATACTATCTAAAATTTAAACACCAAAGTCAGATATTATGTCCGTTTCGATCTTGTTTAACTTTAACTTTGACCTGTTAACAACTATGTTCACTTTAATTTTAACCGGTTAAGAAAAATTTATTTCGAGAGAATTCAATAATTTAACTTAACCAATTTTAATGGTAATCAAAAATCAAATGATTTTTCATTTAAAATACTTATTTGTGAATAACATTCATCACTTTAGATTATAGAATCTCTCACTTTTTATTAGAAAATAATTTTAAAGTGAAGATTAATGGGTTATTAGTTTAGCCGAACAATTACGATCACTATTGTTGATATGTTCTAAATGTAAGCATAAATAAATGATTGCTATTCATATTTTACTCGTGTATGCTATACTTGTAACACAAAAAGTTTTAACGACATATATTTTTATTGTGAATATTAATTAATTTAAAAGCAAAATTCATTAAAATTTATATAATTTCGAGTTGACCGGCCAACTCGTAATTTTTTCTTAACCCGTTAATTTAAAAAAACTATTTAACTTTAACTTTAACTCACATCAAAAGCTTTAACTCAAACTCTTAGATTTCACCCGTTAACCGGTTAAGTCAAAAATTAACCGATTAAAATGTGCATCTCTAATGTATATCTGAGAAAAATTACCCAAAATGCATATATAATTAATTGCACGGAAAATGCTTTTTGTTTTGAAATAATTACAGTAACTACAATAATTAATTTTTGTTTTAATATTTTCCAGCTGTTCGAGCAGACCGTATGAGAGGTGGTCGAAACAAATTCGGTCCAATGTACAAAAGAGATCGCGCACGAAGATTACAATTGATGCGCCAAAAGCAATTGTCTCGTCCGCCGTGTCAACAGTTGATGAGTGGTCACGGCCATAGTGGAGCTCCAGGAGAGGTGGGAGGTTCACACTACATCCCAGCACTTCATGGACCGCCGGGCGCGCACCTCTACTCTGCTGATGGGATCAAACAAGAATTAATTCAAATCCCGCAGTTATCATCATCGACCTCATCTCCAGACTCTTCACCATCACCTGGTCAGACAACATTAACAAATTCTCATGGAACGCAACATTTCGTTACACATAGTGGTATGGCGTCCACTATGACGACCACACCATTGCCAGCATTACCGCCACCACCTCATGGACCGGCATTGCCTACTGCTGGACCAACAATTCATTCACCAGTAGCGCCAGAGTTAATGAAATGGGTGACCAACAGTCCAACTGGTAGTCCCAGTACTGCTGGTACGCCTAACGCTCTCTCACCGAAAAATGGCGCACATTTTCATTACGACACAGCGCCTGTGCCCACAGCCGCCACCAGTTCGCTCAGTACTGGTGTCGCTGCTATGCAGTTAACCACTTCCGCCAATGCCGGTAAACTACCGCAGCTTATCAGAGAATTTCAATTATCTATGCCTGACGACAAAGATTGGCAAAGTCAATTATTTGGTTTATTACAAAATCAAACTTATAATCAGTGTGAAGTGGATTTATTTGAATTAATGTGTAAAGTTATCGACCAATCGCTATTCGCTCAGGTTGATTGGGCCAGGAATAGCATCTTTTTTAAGGATCTAAAGGTGAGTCCAAATCATATTTACTGTATATTGTAATATGTATTGTATATGGTATAATGTATACTGTATGTGTGCTCAAGTTGTTGGCAAAGAACTGCTTTCCCAGTTTCATTAGCTCTGCTAACTATCATTCGCAATAATGTTACGAAAGTGGGTCAAGAGGAAAAGCGAATCACGATTTTAATTATGCCCCAGGCTTTAAATGCACACTTGATGTGATGCAGCCTTCAAACACTCCATTCATTGCTGCAGCGTTTTCACTATCGCTTTTTTACAGTTATCTTCCCCCTAAAAATAATGATTTATTTCAGATATAATTTAAGAAACTTATTTCAAATAATAATAACAATTTTAATAAAAATATTTTTGTAATAAGATAATAATGCTTTTTCTCGTAATTGCGTTGTGTGTTCGCATAATTCTGTATTTGTTACAATTCATATCCACATACTATGTGTATAGCTTTAATCTAATAGCAACAAATATTTAAATACTTGAATTATTATTAATTATCTTTTGTTTGTGAGGTCAAAGGCTAATCTTTAGTAGCTGTGACGCTGTCACCCATGTATTTTATCGGTATCATCAATTCTAGATACCCGATACTACGGAATGCTATACCGCTTTAGTGAATAGAATAAATACTTTCAAGTCTATTATACCGCTTATCTTTTGTATGCGAGAGAGAGAGAATTAGTGTGCCGTTCAAATCCATAAGTTATATATATATAGCTGACGGCAAGTGAAAAAACGATTATTTTTGAAAGTTAATGTTTTTTGTGATAGTAATCTCTATTACTTAATCTACTTTTTGATTGCAAGTGGTTTAATTTTTCGTATGACTTAAATGACTATAAAGAGCAAAAGAAAAAAACTTAAATATGAAATAAATATATGAATTAATGCACTTTACTACAACTACAAGCTTGCATTGTGTTTCGATCGCGTTTCGAAATCACTCAATAGAAATAGTGGTTTTTTATTTAGGCAATTTAATTATAGATAAAATAAGAGAGATGAAAGGAGAAGTTGATTTCGCTTATTTTCAGTGTCGCACAACGTTTTTCTGTTTTCGCTATGCCTCAAAATATACACGAGTTAGAGTGAAAAGTGGGTTAGTGTGTCAATTAGTGAAAGTTGCACTACAATGCAATCTCTGCTGCTTTTACTTTTTTTTCTCTTCTTTATGCGTCACGTCATGTATACAGTATAAGACTTTAAATATATACTAACATTTATATATACACAACTTGTATACTTTAGCGCACTTTTAGTTTTTTTTTTCGGAACCAAACTAATCATTTTTTTCTATCCGAAACATTTTTCTTATCACGAGATTTTAAAAAGTCGTGTCAGATAGGCTTGCATTCACATATGTGTTACGCGTTTATTCCCCATACATGGGGATATTTACTGATTTCGAAAAACTATTTATTCAAGTATAATCCCAATTTTTAATTGCTTCGCGCCTACAAATTATTCAATTTATTAATCATAACATTATATTAAAACTTTGTAACACGCTGTTAGCTATAAATCCTAGAAATATAAATTTTTCGTTTTTCGGTTATAATTTTATTCGCGCTGTGTTTATATTTCGCGTAACGCCATAATGACTCGTAGCCGAAAAATAACATTAGTATCTCTTAATATGTTGTTAGCTTTGAATTTTATTTGTTAGCTAACTATTTATGTATTTGACATAGAAATTTTTTTTGATTTTAATATATGAAGGTCTTTATGGGTTTGAATTTGAAAAAACTTCGCATTTTTTCGCATGAATAGAAGTCTTATAAGTATATTTTTTAACTTTAAATAAACTATTGTTATTTTATTCGTAGTATTAAAAAATTGGAATTCAAATGAGAGATAAGCGAAAAAAATTATTAAGATTTTTTAATGTTTATTTATTTTTTTAAAAGTCGTTAAATTGTATTTTAAATGGGTTTGTGTTTGCCGTTAGAAAAAAACCAGCGAATTCATAGCATAATGCATATTGAATTTTTCTATTTGAATAATATAGTTGTCGTTTTTGCGCGAATTAGATGGATTTTAATTGACATATCTGTGTCTTACTCTCGTTTTCTTTTGCGTTCGCTTAACATTGAATAACGTTGTGTGATATTTAGAAATTATATTTAAAATCTTGATAATTTTATTAATACATTGTGCAAAAAAGAAATTATGGCAGACCTAGTTTATTTAATCGTTTTATTCACTAATAAAACTATCTGTTTATGATCTCTCCAAATGATAATAAAAATTAAAATAATCGTAACCTTTTTCGTACTAAAAAAGTAACGAAAATTATTTTCTTTAATGCTGTAAATACCAACAGCGCACGAAAAAAAAGTTTGCTTTGATATTTATTTTCTGTAAAATGAATTTAATTGGATGTAAAGTTTTAGGTTAAGATATTAGGCATATATAAATATATACTCCAACTGGCGGTTTAATCCGCTATTTTTTATCTGTCCTCATGTTTTTACAAAAAAAAATTTTTTTTGCTGCGTTATCAGAAGGCTTGCTTTACGATTAGGCTTCCTAGAGTTAATGAGCACACTTTTTAGTTTTTATTCGTCTGTTTAATATTCATTTTAATTATGAATGCATTATAATAAATAAATTTCTTATGCATTTGTTTGTTAGAAAAAAATGGTTTTAAGTTAAAAACGAGTCCGTCCTCAATAGCTTAGTATATACAGAGAGAATTTGATTTATTTGTTATCCTAAAAACTAAAACTATCAGATAATCGCGTTTTGATTTGATTAACGCGCTTTTCGTCCGAAATATGAAACTTATTATTTACGTTATTTTTTGCGTAATTTTGCTAAAATTTAGTTTTGATTATAATTGTTCAGGTGGACGATCAAATGAAATTATTGCAACACGCGTGGAGTGATATGCTAGTACTCGATCACATTCATCAAAGGCTACACGTCGGCCTTCCAGACGAGACCACACTACCAAACGGTCAAAAGTTTGACTTACTGTCACTGGCGTTGTTGGGCGTTCCGAGTGTGGCCGAACAGCTGCATCAGGTGTCCGCTCGCCTTCAAGACCTTAAATTAGATCCCATCGATTACATATGTCTGAAATTTTTACTTTTACTGAATCCAGGTAATTACAAATAAATTAGTTTTTCCGTAATCCGTTTGTGTTCTGGTTTTAATTTTGTGTTGATTTGTTTTGCAGAAGTGAACGGCTTGTCAAACTTTAAACTGGTTCATGACGCACACGAACAGACACAACAGGCTCTTCTCGAATATACAATTAGTTGCTATCCTCAAATCACTGTAATCATTAACAACTTAAATATTAAATTACTTATAAGCATTGATATTTGACGATTTATAATTTAAAAAACCCAAAAATTTGTGTGTTATTAAATACAGGACAAGTTTGGTTTATTGATGGCACAGGTGCCAGAATTGCGAGCCTTAACACTCAGAGGCGAAGAGTTTCTTTATTTTAAACATATGGGCGGAAGCGCTCCAACACAGACACTTCTTATGGAAATGCTTCACGCAAAGAAGAAATAACAAGTAAATTTATTTGCCCATAAATTCCTTTTCATTATAACTTAATTGGCATTTTTTCAAACTATAATTGATTTCCTTATCTGTTTCAGGAAAAGTAAATTTAGAAATATTAAAAAATCAACATTTCTATCACACAAACACTATATTTTGTCATCAGAGTCTAAATCATTCAATTTACTTCGACAATTAAGTTTTATCGTTATTATTAATGTATTTTTTTCTTCAGATTTATAATATAGAAAATATTGTAATTTTAAATTTTTTGAGAGTTGGGGAAAAATATAAAATTTCGTTAACAATTTTTTTTTCCAAAAAAGACGTGTTCCCATATCCTCTTATTATTGATTAGAGAAAAAAAATCAAATGAACCTTTTTTGTTCATTTGAATGTTGATTTGTATTTTATTGTTATATATAATAAAAACTGTTCATTATTTTATTGTTTTTTTTTCACATATATACCACGCTCTGATGTAACCCCTCTGTCTAAATAAATACGAAAAATGAAAATCCCAACAAAAAAATCATTATATTTCAAATACAGAGCAAATTTTATGTGAAACCATTATTTTTTTCGTCATATACAAAACATTACATACAAATTAATTTTATGTAATAAATGAATTTATAAATAATACATTTTATTTTTCACATATTGAGGCAAATATTACTGTTAAAAAAAACGAAATTGGTCTTCTATTTTGTGATTGCATCGAATTTTATCGATTCATTTCTCTAGAGATGAGACAGAGTGAGCTTAGGAATATAGTTTTTAGTATGAAATAGAGTAGTTGTGCTTTTAAAATGATTATACGATATATATTTTTTGTGGTCATATAATTTATTTTGTTAAAAACAAATATAGAAATATATGATATAAATTTTTAGGAAAAAACGACTTGTAATATTTTTTTATGTAAGATGAATGAATCCTCATCGCAGAGCAATATCGCTTTTCTAAGTCCAAAATCCGATTATATGACAGCAGTTAGAATCATTTTATTAAAAATTGTAAATTTTTGTACAATAAAATTTATTTTCATGAAAAAAATCAATAACGGGAAGAATCCGGTAAAATTCGATGCGATCTTCTATTTGCATAATTGATCTTATAATATCAATTGAATTTGTTATTTACCCCTTTTTACGCAATGTTTTATTTATATGTAATAATAATAATGTTTTTTGTTCAACAAAAATCCTTTTTTTTCGATTTTAATTGTATAGTATTGAATTTTTAAAAATCCAGTTTTTTGTGAAACTTAAATAGATTTACCTATTCTGTTATATTTATGTGTTTTTAAAATGAAAATTTAACCATTTCTTATTATATGTTAAAAAAATGATTATGTCGGCGAATAAATTTTTAAATAATTTATTGTTAAATTCAATAGTAATTTCTGAATTATTAGAATATTCTTTTAAGTTTTTTTATATAACAATAATATGTTTTTTTGAGATTAAAAACTAAACTTTTAAGTAAAGTTTTTTTAAATATACACTGAAATTGTGATAATATTGTAATCGACTTTCTTATAAAAAAGTGATGATTATAAATAGTTGAAAAATATTTGAATAGTTAAAACAAGCTGTGAAACGTATAATTAGTGTATTAACAAAAAAACGGTTAGATTTATGTAAACGAAAAATAACGTAGAATTTACCAAAATTATTCTTTCGTAAACAAAAAACGCTATAATTTAGTGATCAAATGAAATATTTTTGTTAATTATTTTGTGATTTTGAACGAAAAAAAACACGATATTTTCTTAGGAATCAATAATAAAGTACCTGTACTGCAATGTGTACCATACATAGGTAATAATAATATGCACATGTTATAACTGAATGTATTTACGAAAAACGTCATCACACACTGATTTTTTTTATATTAAATAATAGTTGAATACCATTTAAAAAATTGTTTACTAATCACACGTTTCGTGGAAAATATATGTTTTTTCTTTTAACCAATTTTTTTTGTTGAATATTAATGAAATCTTTTATTACATGTAAACTTTGATGTTCTGTAAAAGGGGTAAACTTGATTATATAAAAATAATAATAATTTTGAAGTTTTATGAAAATATTTTTACAAAAAAAATTTTAAAAAACTAATTTGAACGTTAAATACGAGACAAACGCTTATAAACGATATGTGTTTTTAATTGTTAAATATGTTGATGTTTTTGTTTTACAATAAAAAAAGCATTATTATTGTGAGTTTAATTATTACTTTTTTTAAACAAAAGTTCATATATAAATAATAAATAGTTCAATCATTGTGAGCTTTTTCTCATTACGAATCAAAGTATTAGTCGTGTTTTCGTTTTTATTTGGTGTACAAAAATTTTGAACAAAATTTGAGTTCATTTGTATTATAAACGACGAAAAAGTTTTATTGAAATATTAAACTCGATGAATATATGTTTTTTCACTATTTTGTCGAGTGATGAACGAATCATCAAAACAACACATCTGATAACTATTAATTAACAATCCTTAAATATTATTGTTTGATGACCTATTTTTGTTCAATTAATTTTGATTAAATCCAATCAAATGGGTTTCCTCGTTATCCTTATTTAATTTTGATTAACTGATCGATGCTATTAATTCTTTGAAGGTAAGACTTTAAAAATAATAATGCTATATAGAGATTATGTCGATATAAATAATTTCGTTAATGAATATTAGCTTAAATATTGTTTAATTGAGATAATAGTGTGGTATTATCGTTAATAGATAAGAATTTTAATTCCCAAAAATTGCTTGAAATCGTAAATTCAGATCAATTTTATAAATATTTTTTCCATTACAGATTTGCTGAGAGTACTGCGTGAGTAACACGAGATTCACAAAATTCAAGTTTGAGTGAGTTAGTGAGCAATGCTTATTTAAATGATGAAAATTTGTTTCTCTACTGAATGTTACACCGGTGTCATGACTTTTTCGGAAATCTTTTATTTTTTTATAAACTAAAACTTTCGGTGTTTAAAATAATAGAATTTAATAACTTAAAACAAAAATATTCACGTCGCATAGATAGAGAGCTCACTTTTTCTCAGGTTAATGAATACATTTGTGATAAATTTATTAGTTAACAAAATCAAGCTAAGACAGCAAAATGCCAAATCCCTTTATTAACATAAAACTGGGAACACACAGACAGAGCATGGGCATATCCATAAGCTCGACTTATGTCTATTCAAAGTGAGCTAATAAAACTAATTAAAATTTCCGGAAAGTCCGAATTATTGCATATTCAAAATTTTCCAAAAAAATACAATTGATATTTAAACTGATATTGTTAACTCGTCGATATCATTGAGATTTTGCATTTCAGTCCCCAATTTATTTAATAAATAATCGAAATTTTAGTAAAATTATATTTTATTTATTAAAACATATTTTTATCAGTAGAACAATTTACAAAATATACATTAGTGTTCAAAGTTTATATAATCTTAAAATTGAAAATTTGGCAAAAACCGAGACAATAGATAATAACATTTAAAATTTTACAGCAATTATTAAAATTTTAATTTAAATAATTATGAAATATATTATGAATCATAAATAATTAAAACTTATTGGATTAAGTTTAATACTAGAATCATTGACCGCATTGTGCGTTTCATTTACAGTATCAAAAATTTATTCATGTTTTAAATTAGTAGAAATATTAAAGGGAAAACTTATTTTATAGCTTCAACGATTAATACTTATTTTCTATTATGAAACTAAAATATGGGGTTTAACAATAAAACATTTTTATAAAATTATTGAATTCTGTTATTTCAAATTTTAAACCTTTAACAATTTAAGATGAAAAATTATATTATAAAGAATTATATTATTATTATGCCTTAGTTATTTTTAAAAAAACAAAATCTATTTCGATTGTGGCAGCAACTTTTTAAAATCAGTACCGGTAAAAATGTTTTATTGTCGACAAAAAATTCTTGAATATTAAGCACTGATGCGGTAAATAATAATAAATATACCGTATATCGGGTTTATTAAACAATCAATGAACAATTAAAAATACAAGCATTTGTGATGATGTGATGCAATTCAAAATTACTTACAAATTAAAAAACATTTTAGTCAATTAATTAGTTTTAGAACAGATGATCGACTCAAGAAATATATATTATTCAAAAAAACGAAATAATAAAATTGGTTTTATGTTGACATAACGTTTAATAAATTATGTTTTAAATTTAATAATAAATTTATATAACTTTGTTTTTCCATTGTTTATTTTTTTTGCTGCCTAGTGTTGTGGAGCCATCTTTGGCGACGATGAGCGCTAAACCCATTTGTTCGTTGCACTCGTCTTCCGCCTCTAAATTTGTGGCCTCTAATAACTCATTAATTAATTGGTCAGCACTAACTCGCGTTGAGTCCATTCGATTGGCGCCATCTTCTAATAATTTCTTAGCGCTCGGTGCGATTCTCTTCCTTTCGCCTCTTTCAACGCTATTAAACTTTGTTGCTTCGTTCGTATTCCTAAATTATTACACGTAACAATATATAAATGGGCAAACTTAGTTAATAACGATTAGCGCACGCATCAGCACATACTCTGAGCATCGAAAGCGTTTTAAAGTTAGAGATACTTTAATATATACCTGGCATTCCCAGAATCTTCGGATCCCTGTCGACTATGAGATGGCAAACTGTTATAACCAGAAACGCGTGAGGCTTGACTCGAATTCCTAGAATGGCCAGCTTCGAACTCTAAACTGGTGCACATATTAGTTTTATTGGAGGGCAATACTAAATTACTGCTTTCGGTATCTTTCGTGTGGTTGTGGTTATGGTTTACTAGTGGAATACTCGTTGGCGTCGATGGAGTTTCGTGCGTTTCAGATAAACCTCCGACAACCAGTTCTGCTTATTTTTAAATGATAACATTATTTATTTATGTATTTATTGTTAAATTAACAATATTATCTAAATGTGTACTCAGAGTTTTTCATTCATAAGCATTAGCAAAATAAATAGCAAAAATGGGTACAGATAAAGATTGATAGACTAAAAAAGCAAACAATTATTGTGATATTTTAAAGCAACATCTAATAGCTTGAAATAGCATCCCGTGAGCACACAAAATATCATCACATGGTTTTTGAGTGTGAAACGCGTGACAGACAGACAGATAGATAGACACAAACATAACAATGACAGTGAGTGACAATCACCTGAGCTTAAAAGAGAGGGCCGATGCTTGCGTGGCAAACTGCCAAACCCGCTGCTACCGCTTGCAACACTGCCACCGCTATAATCATCACCTTTTCGATCCAAATGCAGTTGAGGATCATTTGCTTTATCGTTGGTTTGAAATAGCGATGTGTAAAATGATGGTCTGAAATATAAATTCAAATCAATTAAAATACGTCATTATATATTAATACTTTGTTTTCAGTTTAACATTGGAAAATGTTTTTAATTTAAATGCCAGTAACAGTTAATCGATTACTTATTCAGTAAATCAAATTAAATTTTAATATAATTACACTTCAAGAGAAAAAAGTTATCGAACAAAAACCAAATTACCTTGTATTATATAAATCACGGAAGTTTTTTTGAATCATCACAAAAGTGCAAGTTTTTAATAACTTTTATAATAGGATAAAAATAAATTTTCATAATAACTTTGTACATAATTATTACAAAAACTTGGAAAATTTTGAGTATTTATAATAAGTTTTAACTAATCTATGTTTAGATTTTTAATATTAATGTTCAAATACAAACAAAAATATTATTTTATATTTAAAAAAAATCTAAAATTATGCCGAGCTTTTTTGTTGTAAATTCGATTGTTAGAATTATGAAGACAAAAGTGACCGAACAATCCGTCGAACCGCATTTTAAGCTCAATTAATTGTTACGACATGAGCTAAAATACTGTTAAGAGCATTTTGTTTAAAAAGGAAAAATTTATTATTGTGTTTATAATTACAAAATTCCATAATAATAAAATAAGGATATACCATCGTTTAAATAATGAAAACATATCATCATTTGTTATTTTGAAATTGATTGCTAAATATCGTCAAAACTTTCTGCTTTTTTAAAGACTTAATTCAATTTAATAATGAAAAGTTATGAATGCAATAAACTGTTGACTAAAATGTATAATAAATCACTTTAGCGTTGACTTAAATGTTGTACGTATAAATGATTTTTGCATTATTTTTCTGAATAATAATAATAAAATAGCTAATAATAAGTCATTATGGGCTAATTTAAATGAGTTGCAAATATTAGCTCGAAAAGAAGAAAACATGTGAAGCTATCATCAAAATATTATTAAAAGTAATAAATTATGGGAAACTGACAAAATATCATTTTATCGCGAAATTTTTCTGTTATACCATCGAAAGGGGTATTATTTGATTACATTAACTGATAACAAAATAAACATTTGCAGCAACAATAGAACATAACGCTAATTAATGGAGAGAAAACAAAACAGAGCAATATAAATCATATGACCTTATATTATCTTAAAGATAACAAACTCAAATGAAACATTGACGGCATATGTTAATTAAGATTTCGCGTCATTTTAAACAATGTTTTTTTATCTCAAAAAAGATAATAAAAATTAAGTATAGAATGAATAACAAAAATTCCTTACGCTTTAAAACATGGATCACCGGAAAGTAACGTCATTTCGATGGAAACTTTAAGCGTACTGTTATCTTGTCTGTGTTTAGTGTCATAGCCCTCTAAAAGATATCTGCGCGCCATAACACCCGCTCCAGCGAACTCCGCTAAATTAATATCAGCGAAACCCAATTTGTGATATGATCGACCGCTCTTTGATTCCTGGCAAATGTCGATTTTAGTTGAAGATAAATACAAAAAAAAATCGTTAAAAATTAAATTGGATATCGTAAATATATATATAGGGTTTCATACTTTTCTGACAGAGATGCGACAAATACAAGACTCTAATATACCAGTGGACGCATTGGCACTCATCTTACACGTCAACGAAAATTCTTTCTCCCATTTAACCGAATGCTCTTTAACCTCTTCGCTGATTATATGGCAAAATCACAATAACAATAAATCATAATTAAAATATAATAATCATTGATATAATGCATTTATTATAACGTAAAAACAAACGAATGACTTGTTGATTATGGAGGAAAAATGCGATTTCATTATTGACAAATAAATCTAAAACAAGATGTGTACAAATCGTTACTAAACTACAAATAGTAAATCATTTTAACAAAAAATTATTGATTCATCGTTCAAAAGTCAAGTGATTTTGAGTTTTTTTTTTGAAAATAATAGGTTTTAATTTCCAACTGATAAAACATACGAATAATAATAGTAATAATAGAGTTGTATAGATATAATGAAATAATAACAATTTAAGTGTTATTTTATAATTTATACGGCGATTAAGTAATAATATATAATCTATTATAATATATGGCACACAATCATATTTCTGTCGACATAATTATAATATAACGGTATATGTAGTAAACGTTACACATATTTAGTTAAATACAAGGATATTACGAGAAAAAAAAACTATTTTCTCGTAAATGATTTTGGATAGTAAACCATATGAACAAATATTGTTAACGAAATCGTATCGAAACTAACAAAAACATATGCATATAATCTATTCATAAAAAATGGCACAAAACTATGTGCGGTATTAGTGTAGGCATGAAAGTTAACCGCGATTTTAGTTACCGATTGGTGTTATCGCTAAAGTTTCCGCCATCGAGAAGACGACATTTGGCAAAGAGCACGGCATTGACGAACGGAACCGATGACAACTCGTTCACCACCAGAACCACATTAAATTTGTACTTTTTCTTTCGCATTATGATATTCATTCTAATACTGTTCTAGTAATCATATGTAGGTTATGGTTGACACACGAAACACATTACAACACAACCATACCATCAAACCAAATACATAACTGTCTGTCTATATGTGTTATGTGTGTGTGTGTGGACTCAACTAATACTCACTCGCAATCGTGATTACGTATGCATAACATAACTCTCACCACTCTCCCCACAAATGACGTTCCGAGCTTTGACGTTCGCTTATTAATGATTATATTTCACAATCTATTCCAACAAAGCTAAAATTGAAAATAAAATTCACTAAAATCGGTGCAACAATACATTATGATTTATGTGTTGCGCTATCAATTGACAATAAATGCTATATCTTTGGTAAATATGGTAAATCGACGCAAAAAAACTTTAAAAAAGTAGAACTAATTAACATTGAAGAAACGTTTGCATTCTATGAACAAATCAGTTTTGAAACTATTAACATAGATGTGTATGAAAATGAAATCATAATTGTAAACAGATATCGTTACTATTTTTCAGAAGATAGTAGTATAGGTTGTGGTGGATTCTCAACTGTATTCAAATCTAAACATAATTTTGATCATAAATTTTATGCAATTAAAAAAGTGTGTTTCAAATCTGAAGATAAAGACACAGTTACTAAAGAATTAGAATTCTTATCTCAACTTAACAATGAATTCATTGTTAAATATATTGATTCATGGATTTAACAAAACTATTATATCGGTTCTTTTAATCGTCAAACTTCAATGAATATCAGTTCCAGTAATTTACTTTATCACCAAATTTACCAAAACTATTACACATTCAGTTGGAATTGTGTTCACTAACATTGAGAGATGCAATAAATATAATAACTGAAGAATGTATTGATATAAATGACAATACATTATCATTAATTGGTTATTATATTTCAAGTGAATTATTTTATGAGATATTAGAATGTGTACAATACTTACATTCACTAAAACCTAATCCAATAATTCACAGAGACTTAAAACCAGAGAATATTTTATTAACTAATTCTGTTAATAATAGATTTGTTAAATTATGTGATTTTGGTTTATCGACATTTCATGAATTTAATGATCAGTCACATACAGCTGGTAATATTGGAACTGTAAGATACATCGCTCCAGAAGTTTCTATAACTAACAATCGTACAATTTCTAGCGATAAAGTTAAATCAAAATATACTCCACTCGCAGATATGTATAGTTTAGGAATTATATTACAGGAATTATTTCATATCGATAGCGAGTATGTATTATTTGAAAAATTTTAATATTAATTAAAAGATAATTTTATAATAATCTATCGATTGTTTAATACTTTTACTTTTCTAGTAATTCAAACGGCAGTTCATTACCAGTATTGAAGTCAAATATGGATTATTTGTTAAAATTAGTGGAAAGATTACTATCGTTTATGCCAACAAAGCGACCAAATTGCGATCAATTGCTTTCTAAAACTGATTTTTGGCGTTTAAATCATAAACTGATTTCATCGGATCATTTTATTGAATTAATATCCACCACTAAAAATATGGATTCAATAGAATCTAATTTTGTGTCTGTTTTTGTTAAAACTAAAATCAAAATCACTTCAAGCGATCATTTATCTAAACTGCGTTTTAAACCCATTAATGAAAGCAAACTGTACAGCGACTGTTTTAAAGAAGTCAGTTCTATAGGAAGTGGTGGATATTCAACTGTATTTAAATCGAAACATAATAGTGATGCTAAATGTTACGCAATTAAAAAAGTGGGTTTCAAATCAGAGAATGAAGAAACTGTTCGAAAAGAATTAAAGTTCTTATCGAAACTTAGTAGTAAATTCATCGTGAAATATGTTGATTCATGGGTAGAACCAAATTATTATATCGGTTCATTCGATACTGAAATACCAAAAAATATCAGTTCATATAATTTATTATATTCTGAAACTAAACCCGAATTATTACACATCCAAATGGAATTGTGTTCATTAACATTGAATGATGCAATAAATATAATAACTGAAGAATGTATTGATATAAATGACAATACATTATCTTTAACTGGTTATTATATTTCAAGTGAAATTTTTTATGAGTTATTGGAATGTGTACAATACATTCATTCGCAAAATCCAGCTATAATTCACAGAGACTTAAAACCAGAGAATATATTATTAACTAATTTTATAAATAATAGATTTGTTAAATTATCTGATTTTGGTTTATCGACATTTCATGGATTCTCTGATCAGTCACATAGCAAAAACATAGGAACACCTAATTATCGTGCTTTTGAAGTGAGCACAACTACTAAATATACAACAAAAGCAGATATGTATAGCTTAGGCATTATACTAAAGGAGTTATTCAAGTATGTAATAACCATAAAATAAATAAACAAAAATCAATGAATTATTCAATAATTTTATATTTTTCAGTAATTTTAACTGCTGTTCATTACCAGTATTGAAATCAAATATGGATTATTTGCTGAGTTTGACAGAAAGATTGCTATCATTTATGCCATCAAAGCGACCAAATTGCGATCAATTGCTTTCAGAAACAGATTTTTGGCGTTTAAATAATAATCTAATTTCATCTGATCAACAATTTATTGAACTCATATCCAACACTAAAAATTTCGATTCAATTAATACCAAAAATTTTTTGGCTGTATTTGCTAAAACAAAATACGAGTTCAATTCTAGATACGAGACCAGTTATATAAATTTGAACAATTAAATGAAAAACTATTAAAACTTTAAAATATAATTGTAAAACACGTATAATACAATTTAGTAAATAATTATTATTTAAGTATTTAATAAACTATATTCCATTTATTGATTATGGTTTAGAGCCTCTGGAGCCTTAACCTGAGCCTGAACCTCAGGCTCGGAGCCGGGCTCAGGTTCTTAATTTTGGAAGACGCTCGGGTTCGAGGTTCTTACTTTTTGGAGCCTGAACCTGAGGTTCGAGGCTCAGGTTCTGCTTACGAGAGCCTGGA